>PVKA01001279.1:50718-133996 GCA_004027165.1 Ctenomys sociabilis
TTTTTTTTTTTTTTTTTTTTTTTTTTTTTTTTTTTTTTTTTTTTTTTTTTTTGTCTTTTTGAGACAGGGTCTCACTATGCAGTTCAGGCTGGCCTCGAGCTCACTTTGTAGCTCAGGCTGGTCTCGAACTCACAACAATCCTCCTGTCTCAGCCTCCCGAGTGCTGGGATTACAGGCATGCGCCACCACGCCCGGCTTGAAACACTGTTATAAAATGTTTTACTCTAATTTTATCTCATGCATGCTTTGATTTATTTTAAGGCAACATTCTTTTCATTATATGTTTCACTTAAGTACTTTTATCTTCAAATACCTGTAGAACCTATTTTTGCCTTCATCTGAAAACCAAATATTACTACATGTTGTTTATTTTATTAATGACTACATATTTTATTTGATCATGATATCATAGATGCCTTGAATTACTCTAAATGCATGCTTGAAATTCTTACAAATCCATGGTACAGTTGTTAAACATACTCAGAGTTTTTAGCTCAGCAAAAACAGATCTCTCACATTCATTTAAGAATTAGTTTATAAGCCAAAAATGACAGATGTACTATTACAGCTGAAAAGTAAACTGGTTGGGGGAATTGTCTAAATGGTAGAGACACTTGAACAAACACCCAAACAGCTTTTACATTCCTTTTCCTTGGTTCCACAGTAATCATTGTTGCCATGCTCATGATAATTTTTATATTTTTCTCTGGTTTTCACTTTGGAAGATACCACAACTGAAAAGGAACAATAAATGTTACTAGGACTATTACTCTGTAACTCTGTATGCATATTTTTCAGCTGTGTAATTATTCCTTCAATTTTAATTGAAAAGAATTTTCTTCAGCATATAGATGTATATTTTAACATCTTAATATGAACTAAAAGTAAAAACAAGCATTTGGTAAAAGCCCAAAGTAAAATCTTTCTAAGATAATTTGATAATATCTTCTATTTTAATGTAAACACAAAGAGAAAGACATTTTAAGTGTATTCCATAATATTTAGAAATCATTCTTATATTGTCTACCTTGAAAATATTCACACATGATATATTCTTATAAGTGACTTCTCTCATTCCATGTAGTCATGTTTTATTAGAGAACAAAAATATGGCATTAAGACAGCATGTTATATGTGCTGCGCCTAGGTACGGATGTAAGCTCACCCGTGGAGCATGTGCTTAGCACACAGGAATCTCCTGGACTTGATTGCCAGCATAAAATAAAAAAAACATAAAAATTAAACAGATACATCTAATGTATCGAGTTGGTGTGTGACCTAATAAGAGGTTGTGATACATCCTCCCTGTTAACCGATATATACCTTGATACAACTGAATAAAATTACTGCCATTCTGAAGACATGGTGATTTTAGAAGGTTTTGTTTTGCTTTGGTGTGGTTCCATTTCAGACCCATGGCTTCATGTATGCTAGGCAGCTGCTCCACTGCTAATTTATTCTTAAGTAAATATTTATATTTTCACAGTCTGCCTTTCAAAATTAAGTCATAAGTTATGTTAATTAATATTTTAATTCTTTGCCTTTTTAAAATTAAAAATTAAAAACTATCTGTACTGTAGATGAGGATCCTTACATTTGGGTTAGAACATTAAAAAGAAAACCAACCACCAAAAATTATACTAGAAACTTCTTTTTTGGCTCATAAAACCTTATTATGAGAAGTAAAAAATGTTTCATAAAGATGTTCATTTTTAATGCTACAGATCAAAGAAACTTGAGATGATATTAGTAAAATTGTTTTTAAGCCAAACCATGTAATATAAAAGCTAATATTTTCCTCTTCTACTTATCTTTACCTAAAAGGAATATTACTTCTTAGGGTTGTACACTTCTTTTTCATGTAACTACAAAGGTCTCTCTGTGATTATAGATGTATTTATGGCTAAATATGTGTTTATTTTTATTTTTTAAATTTTCCATAATTTTATTGAAGAACAAATAGCAAATCAAACTGAGACAGTTTCAAATCAAATTAGTAGAACAGATTCAATAATCAATACATTGCATATTATTTTGTAGTTTTTTTTGTTGTACAACATGCGCACATGATACTCTATTTACAAACACTATTAGAGCAGATGCCTATATTCATAGAATTAAGAGAATGTAGCTATATACCTATCTTTTTTTTAATAAAGCTGAATTATAGTACAGTTTCAATAATTCATACTTTTTACATTGTTATCTTCCTAGTAGTTATCCATAGTATAAGAAGAATACAAGATATCCTGTCCAAACACTATTAGTGCAAATCTTTCTTCTCATAAAATTATGCAAAAGTACTGCATATTTATCCTATCCTAACTGTACTGTTTATACAAACACAGAATGGTCCTTCCTTTGTATCCCCTTTTTTTTGTTTAGTCCTGTCAGAGATGGGTATTCTATTGTCATTCAATTATTATACATGCTTGAATTCAGTGAAACAATACAACACAGTCCAGCAGTCCACAAAAGTATTGGGTTATCCAAAGAAGTTGTTGACTAGAGCCAATTACATATCAGCATATTATTATGACTTTATTTTGTGTACCTCATTTTTATACTTCTCTGCTGGATGGTTAAGACCGAGATAAAGCAAGACCTATATAACAAAAAATGTAACTTTTGTATCTGATGAGGTCAGTCAAGTCCCCTCAGGGTTTATCCTGTAACCCTGTACCTCAGTTTGTAGATCCTTTGTCAGTGTCAGCCATGTGGATGAGTCATGGCCATTGCTTGACCAATTTGCTCTCTGTGAAAAGTTTTCTCTCCATGTGACTCTCCTTAGGCACACCATAGATCATCGATCACATTCCTCTGTGACTCCATAATCTCCTTAATCAGATAATTTGGTGCACAACTCAGTTCCATGATGTTATAGTACAGGTTCTCCTGTACGCTGAATCTTCGCTGACCTTGAAAGGCTAGGGCCAAAATGTTAACTGACCTTGCAGCCTTTCTTTTTCTCCAATTTTTGATATGTAAACTTTGGTTGTTAACCATCCAGAAGAGAAGCTGATTATTGCTCTGCAACATATGCAGTTCAATTTACCCTATTTGTCTAAATTCCTTTTAGTTGTTGTTATACCTTTGTATTTCTTCTTTTTACTTCTTATACTAGGGAGACAATACAATACTTGCACATGTGTGTCTGGTTTATTTCACTTATGAGTATATGTTCAAGTCACATCCACTGAAATATAAATGCTTCAAGTTTATCGTTCTTTATAGCTGAGTAATACTCCATTGTATAAAAATACCACATCTTTTTCAACCATTTCTCGTGTGACAGGCATCTTGGTTGTTTCCAAGATTTGGCTATCACAGATTGTGCTGTTATAAACATAGGTACACATATATCACTATGATACGATGTTTTCAGTTCCTCTGAGAAAATTCCAAGTAGAGGCATAGCTGGCTTGAGTGTGATTTCCAGTCCTAGTTTTGTGAGGAGTCTCCACACTGATCTCCACAGTGGTGCACCAATCTGCATTCCCACCAGCAGTGGAGAAGTGTTCCCTTTTCCCAACATCCTCTCCAGCATTTGTTGTTGGTTGATTTCTTTATGATAGCCATTCTTTCTGGGGTGAGATGGTATCTCAATGTTGTTTTAACTTGCATTTCAAGGATGGCTAGTGATGTGGAGCATTTCTTCATATATTTATTTGCTTTTCTAAATTCGTCCTCTGAAAAGTGTGTATTCATCTCAGATACCCTTTTCTTTAAACTTGAGGGTCCTAATGTATCTTAGTTCTTTATAAATTCTGGAGAGCAGACCTTTGTCTGATTGCTTATTAGTTAGGATTTTTCAAAATTTGTGGGTTGTCTTTTCACTTTTTTGACAATTTCTTTTGATGTGCAGAAACTCCTCAAGAAGAGTTGATCCCAGATGTTAATTCTTTCAAGTGTTTCCCGTGCAAATACATGTTTGTTCATGAACTCTTTGCCTACCCCTATGTCTTCAAGAGTTCCTCCTACTTTCTCTTCCAGGAGATTGAGTGTTTTTGTTTTAGTGTTTAGATCTTTAATCTATTTTGACTTTAGCTTAGTGCATGGTGATAAACATGGGTCAAGTTGTAGTTTGGGCATGTAGAAAGCCAGTTTGTCCAGCACCTTTTGTTAAACAGGCTGTCTTTCTTCCAATAAGCATGTTTGGCCCCTTTGTTGAAGATCAGGTGGCTGAGTGTATTCATAATGGCCTCTTCATTTTTTAATCTATTCCATTGATTCTGAGGTCTATTTCACTGTCAATACCATGTTGATTTTATCACAGTAGCTTTGTAGTATAATTTCAAGTGAGGAATTGTAATGACTCCTGCCTTGTCTTTATTGACCAGGATTGCCTTTGGGTATTCTAGGTCTTTTCTGGTTCCAAATAAATTTTAGGAACGATTTCTCTGGGTCTGAGGGGTATGTTGGTGGCAATTTGATAGGGATTACGTTAAATCTGTACAACAATTTTGGGATGATAGCCATCTTCACAATGGTGGTTCTTCCTGTCCAGGAGCGGGAAATATCTTTCCATTTTCTGAAATCCGCTATGATCTCTTTTCTTAGAGTAGTGTAATTTTCCATGAAAAGATCTTTGACTTCTTTGGTTAAGTGAATTCCAAATTATTTCATTTTCCACGGTGCTATAAATATGTGTTTAAATAATGAGTTAGTTTCAAATTTGAAAAGAATATCAGAATATATGGAAACAAATAAGAATCTTCACCAGAGCCAACAGGGTAGGGACCATAAACTTCAGCAGGGCTGGTGTTGCTCTAGACTCCAGCACAGTCCCAGGAGGAGCCTTTCATTGCAATGACCTTCTTCCTCTGAAGACATCCTGTGGAAATTCAAACATAACAATAAGGCCAGTCAGTACATTGGGTGAGTGAGTAAACACAGTACTAGTATTTGATGGAGGAAATCAGGTAATGAAATTAAGAAGAAGCTAAGAAGTTAAGGAGAAGTTAAATGTTTACCATAAAAAATTAAGAATGAAAAATTAGGGGACCAGGGACCTCTCTTCTGCCAGGAAGATAGCTCAGGTATATAAGCACCTGCCTGGCAATTGCAAGGTCCTACATTCAATCCCTGGTAGGCAGAAGCAGGAGAATCCCTGCAAGTTCAAGGCCAGCCTAGGGCACATAGTGAGTTCAAGGCCAGCCTGAACTACATAGCAAGAACCTGTCTGAAAAAAACAAATAAAAGACTGAGGAGATAGCTCAGTGACTTAAGTAACTTAAGTGCCTGCCTGGTAAGATCCTGAATTTGATGCCTTGTACTAAAAAAAAATAATGATAATAAAATAAAATTTAATTTAATTTAAAAATAAATAAATTGACTTAACCACTTGGGAGGAAAATTAGGTAGTATCAAAATTTAAAATCTTTTGGCCAACAATTCTACTTTATAATGTCCTTATTCACATAAGGGCAACATTCATTGCACAGGGGACAATTATTAGGATCTTTGAAACATTGTATATAATTCTACCTTGTGATTTGTTATACATCAAATGAAAAGAATAAGGTATATACATGTAGTAATACCAAGACATTATATGAAAAGGGGGAGTTCTAGAAAAACGAGTATTATGTGACATGATGCCATTTG
This sequence comes from Ctenomys sociabilis, assembly GCA_004027165.1. NCBI lineage: Eukaryota > Metazoa > Chordata > Mammalia > Rodentia > Ctenomyidae > Ctenomys > Ctenomys sociabilis. Next base: position 56,326 of record PVKA01001279.1, read on the forward strand.
TTTCTAAAAGCAAAAGGTGACTGAGCAGCCTTCTATGTCCAATACACATACATGCTTGGTGACAAGGAGTCTGGAACCGTGCACAGAAAACTAGTGCCAGTGGCATTCTTTGGGAGAATAAATGTTTTGGGTGATAAACTGTGTGTAATCTTTGTTGTATTTAAAGTTTTTACCATAAGAATGGATTTGATAAATTGCTTATATAAAATTGAAAATAAATTATTAAAAGATTAAAAATGGAAAATTAGGGGGCTGGGAAAATACTTGCTCAGAAAAGCAGGGGAGGGATGAAGGAAGGAAGGTGGAAGGAAAGAAGGAAGGTCGAAAGGTCAATCTATCACTCATTTACCCTTGTGGGCAAGATTAAGTTCTCACTTGACAGAATGGGGTCTTGTTTTTGCTGCAGTACTGTTTGCTACAGTTAGATCTCTTGAGGCTCCCTACCTGGAAATCTGCCTCACCTGCCCCAGCCCCCCTTTGAAGTATAGAAACTTTCTGAACAGTTTCAGCCCCACTTGCTTGTGGAATTTAGAATTAAATTATGCCACTGACAGGAATTGTCTGGTGGTCTGGCTTGTGCTGCCAGCTCCCTTGTATTCTTCTAAGCCACAGTAGTTTCTGCACTACCCCATCTCTGCATTTCAGTGAAACACTGAAAATGTCAGTTCTTTGTGGTCAGTGGTCCACCTGGTGTCTGACCACCAAAGTCTGTCATGGAGCTCCTCCCAGTAACACACTTCTTAGTCTGTTAACAGCGTCATTGCTGACCTTCCCTGCTCTCTCTTTGCACACTGCCTCACTTCACCTACTTCCTACTCTCACTTCCAAACTCTACTAATCATTAGATGTCCACTTCCTGGGCATGGTAGTTACATAATGTCACTACAGAACACAAGATTTTTATATACTCTTTGTCTTAGACTGCTTATCACACAAATGAGGTTAGGTAACTAGATTAAGAATCAATGTTCAGTTTTAATATACTAGAAGCCATGAACATTTTGTGGGCAAAATTCAATTGTTAGCTCTCATTAGAATAAAAATTTAAGATTAAATAAAAGGTTAATAATGAGTAAATGTAGGTCTTCCTTATTACTTATTGATTTGTTGATAGCACTGGGAATAAACATGTATAGTTTAATACTTTAAAATGTGATAGGTAGGGCTGGGGAGATGGCTTAGTGGAATAAATGCTTCCCTGGCAAGCATGAGGGTCTGAGTTCAATTCTTGGTTTCACAAAAAAGAAAATGTAATAGGTAGAACTTCTTGATAGGTAGAACTTCTTTTAGGGTCTGTATATGAACACTGCCTATGTAAATGTTCTTATGAAAATCTCTTGTTAGTTGATCTTTCATCTTTTCAGTTCTTTTATTTCTGAGACTCCAATGTCAGATTGATTCCTTTTTATTTTAAAAATTTTTTAATCATTTATTTATTTATTTATTTATTTATTTGGTACGGGGTCTTGCTATACAGCTTGGCCTCATAGTAATCATCTTGTCTCAGCCTCCCCAGCATGGAGATTACATGTGTGTACCACTATGCCCGGTTTCTGTGGCAGGCAGCAGTACGAGGGATCAAGCCTGAGTCCTTGCACTTGCCAGGCAGGCGCTTAGACTGCTGGTTATTTCTGAGGATCCCAGGACACATCACTCTAAAAGCATTTTTGTCCAGACCAAGGTCACTTCTTATGGACTCTCTTCTTCATAGTTTCCTATATAACACTGGTTTTACCGCACTTTTTCTTGTACTTCACCAGATTTCTGTCACAGTGAATACTTCTTTAAAGCATGCAATTCATACTAGGACTTGGTATTATTTGTAAAGTCACATGAGATATAGGGTGGATCTTATGAAAACTGAAAATCTGGTTGTAAATATAGCATATAAACAATGGTTGGCAGAGCTCAGAGCCAGGCTGAGATGGTTGTGAGGCCAAGTGGAGATTCTGATTATACTTTAACTTTATGGGAATTTTGACCTCTTGAGGTTAGTATCGTCAAACATAAAGCTGTTAATGTCTGAATAATATTGACTTAGTTCAAACAAGATGTTCAAATGGAGAGGATGAGCCGAGAACTATGAGTCAACAGACTAAAATGTGACAGGTCATTTTAGCAAAACAAGTTAGGTGGGAGTCACCTGAAACTGTCAGGCTGGGCTTTTGGATCCCAAGCTCTTTGCTGCAGGAGCTACTTTTATAGCTGTAATGTTCGTTCAGTTTTTTCACAGTTCAGTTTAACAAATTAAAGAAAGTAATATTATTACAAAGTCATAATGATTTGAGGCAAGAGTCTTTCACTCTGAATAACATGAGAATAAATTAGTTCTTTAGAATTGTCATTTGGTTTATAGAAACTTCTTATCACTAAACTTTACATACTCAAATTTCTAAGAGATGACTGCTAGGTAAGTGTTTATGTCTTGTTAAATTCTTATACTGTCTTCTAAATGTCTAAATATTGCCTACTGCTTGTTTGAGTGTAAGAAAAGAATACTCATGCTAAAAATTAACTATCAGGTGTCAAATAGTGAGCAACAACAGGTGATGCTCAAAGCTGTCTTTAATAGCTTGTTTGGTGTTGACCTTGATATCAGAAGCACCCAGGACATCCTGATCCCAGTAAAAGGTAAATAAAGCATTAGTAACATATTTACAATTTATTTTAGGATTTTTATCTAGGAGTGTCTAGTAGTTTAGTATACAGAGAAGATCTTGATTTCCCACATTTTATTCATTTATGTTTGTGGTAAAACAACTTGCCCAAGAATCACTGACATTTCCATGTTTCTAAATTACTTGAGTAAGAGAATTTTAACCATTTCATATCCATTACAATGATGATAATCAAAAAAGCACTGTTGATAAGGATAGGGATAGATCAGCAGCCTCGTTATCATTGGAGGGAATATAAAGTGGGGTGAAACTACACTGGAAACAATTTGTCAGCTCCTTGAAACATTATTAGAATGACCATATAACATGTGTTTCTGGGTAGATTGCCAAAAGAAGTGAGAGCATGTTTACACAGTAACTTGCATACAAATGTTCACAGTGCTGTTCCTGTACTCAACCAGGAGAGTAGAAGCAATTCAAGTGTCCACTAGTTGAATAGACAAAATATAATACATCTATACACTGCATATTATTCAGCCGTAAAGAGAAGTGCTAATTCATGTTAAATATGAATATCAAAAAATCAAAAGTCCATATATAAAAAGTTAAAATTAAAAAAGGCCCTCATACTTTATTATTCCTTTTATAAAATATAAGCAAACTCACAGAGACACAAAGGAGATTAGTGTTTGCCAGTCTAGAGGGTAGAGAATAATGAACATGAGATGTTTTAAGGCTGATAAAATGTTTTTAGAGTATCATGTTGTATAGCTTTGTAAATACATTTAAAACTGTTGAATTCTACAAAACTTGAATTGTACGTTTCAAAAGGGTAAAGTTTATGGTATGTTTCATTACAGATTTCAGTGTTTGCTTCTCCTTATAAAAACATATTTTTAATGGTTATAAGTTTTTTCATAACTAATGCCAGAACTTAATGAAAAAAAGGTAAATGCACCAAAGCTGATACTGCCTTGTCTATATCAAGTAGTTTATAGTAACCTGTGTAGAATTCCCACCAATCTGAATGTGAGATGCGTTTAGCAAGCATCAAGAGCTGTATGGTAAATAGTGAATGCTTAGGTTCAGTGCTTGTACTTTTTATTGTCAGAAAAGAACCTGTAGAAAAGCATTGTAAAGTTTGACTTTCCTTAAGAATATTAGTTACAAATGTCATTTTGTAGTGGAAGGACCATTGCTATAGACTTCAAACTAGATTTGAAAACCAACCTAATATTTACTAGCTGCTTATTCCTCTGAAACGTTTGACATTTCTGAGCCTCAACTTCCTCATTGTTAAAATACCTCCTCAGGCTGCTGTAAGGATTAAATGAGATCCCACAGATGAAACACTGTGGCCTTTACTGCCTTAGCCTGCACATGCTCTGTTTCTGCTACTGTCCTCTAAGTACCTCCTCCACCACACACACACACACACACACACACACACACACACACACACACACGACCACACAAACCAAGAGCAGTCCCTTTTCTGTATCTTTCCAGTGAACCTGAAAACTGCATTGGTGGTAGGTATAGTGGTCAGCATAGCTGCCTTCCAGTGAACTTGGAACTTACTTTGAATGGAAACACCATATTCTATTTTTCATTCATATTTATCCACCTGCATTCTCCACAAAGCTTGTAAGTTAAAAGGCAAAAGAAATTTCTATTTAACATGTAAAACACCATATATTATAAATATTTCAGTTTATTACTTTAACAAAAATGAAACACAGACACATTATATCTCTCTGTAGAGGTATAATGCCCATTTTCTGTAGTGTCCACTCAATAAATATCTGAATAAATGAATTTCAGCATCATATATAGCATTATTCTGGGTTTGTAATACCTTCCTATAAACATATAATGTGTCTCTGTTTTGTTTTCTGTTTGAACACAATCAGCTGAAATATGTTCAAATTTGTATGTGATTATGTGTTCAGTGGAAATGTTTTTCATTACTAGTTACACTTATGGAATGAACAGAATGTTCTTTATCTGCATTATAATATGCTATTTCCGGTGTCCTATTTAGCTTCACAGTTTGTATATTGTTTCCCTGTGTTCTCCACAAAGATGTATTTGCTAACTTAAATTTTATTTTATAACAATTTGCAGTTGAATGTGTATAAATATGTCATTTTTTCCACCTACTGTATTTAAAATTAAAATGAAGTCAAAATCTTAAGGCAATCCTGTAGATTTAAGAAGCCCTCTGAAAAGTGTAGAAATTAAATCACTTTGGCAATATAACTGAAACTTGCTCTATTGTTACCTTAAATTACTTATAAAATGATAAGCAATAATTATTTTTGAATAAGAATAGAATGAGGAAGTTAATTGGTATGTTATATTCCCTGACTTACATATTTTTATATGTGTGCCTATCTAAATTATTTATAGAAGTTTGCTGAATATATAAAATTATAAATAATATAATTTATATTAATATTTATTATTATAATAAATTATAAATAATTATAAATTTTTTAACTATGATATGAGGTTGCGGAAAAAGTAGATGTTAGCTTTATGTCATCTAGACTGCTTACTGTGAAAGCTAATAAATATTCTATTTCTTTCAGATACAGAGAACTACAACTGAGTACAGAAAGCAAGGTAGCAGAATTTCTCCATCAAAGTAAATTAAAGTCTTTTGAAAGTGAGCGTGTTCAACTACTACAGGAGGAAACTGCGAGGAATCTCACCCAGTGTCAGCTGGAATGTGAAAAGTATCAGAAGAAATTAGAGGTACTAATGCAGTTCTTTCAATATTATCATTGCACATAAGTGCGCTAAGTCCAGAGTTTACATAGACCTTTCTTGTCCTGGAGCACCTCACGCTGACCTCACAGAAAGACAAGGAAGTATATGAATTTCAGAAAATGCAAACTACAAGGGACTGGAGTTATTAGAAGATAAAGATTAGATGAAGATTTCATTCATAACTATCACCAAAAAAATACAAACTAAAAAATAAAAAGGACTGGGGCTCTAGTTTAGCACTACCTGAATTCAATCTGCATTACCAATGAGATGGAGGAAGAGGGAAGACTGAAACAGCTCTTCTAGAAAGTAACATGGAAGCCTGTATTAAAATCAAAACATTGATTCCATAATGTTATTTTCTTTTAATTTTGTACTTTTTATTATTATTTTTAAAGAATAAAAAATAGTGATAGAAAACAGCATTATACATGATACAAGATTTCAGTATATGACGCAATAGAAATCCACCAATGGTTGCTATATTACATGATGCTGTGTGGAAATTAGTTTTTCAGATTAACAGATATAAATGTGTAAATTTTGTGTAAAAAACTAAAGTTATAAGAAATTCAAGAGAGGACAAAATCAGAGTAAAAACAAAAATTGTAAGCATTAACTGCTCCTTTTTTATATTCTTATAATTAAATTCTCAAAGTAGAAAGGAGTAGGCAACAAATATTTAAAGATTTAAAATTTCTGAATTTAGCTCAACTTACAATACCACATTTCCAAGAAAAATGAACCTTATGCACAAGAAATTTAAATAAAATCACACCCAGATACACAAAAATGAAATTGTCCAAAACTTATTGTAAAGAAAAAAATGATTAAAGCATATACATAAAAAATATTAGCAATGAGCCTTTTTACCAAGATGGCGCCAAAGGCGAAGAAGGAAGCCCCTGCCCCTCCCAAAGCTGAAGCCAAAGCAAAAGCTTTGAAGGCTAAGAAGGCGGTGCTGAAAGGCATCCACAGCCACAAAAAGAAGAAGATAAGAACATCGCCCACCTTCCGCCGTCCCAAGACACTGCAGCTCCGGAGGCAGCCCAAGTACCCTCGGAAGAGCGCCCCCAGGAGAAACAAGTTTGACCACTATGCCATCATCAAGTTTCCCCTGACCACAGAGTCAGCCATGAAAAAAATCGAGGACAACAACAATGAACTCGTGTTCATTGTGGATGTCAAAGCCAATAAACACCAAATCAAACAAGCTATAAAGAAGCTCTATGACATTGATGTTGCCAAGGTCAATACCCTAATCAGGCCTAATGGAGAGAAGAAGGCATATGTTCGACTGGCTCCTGATTATGATGCATTGGATGTTGCCAACAAAATTGGGATCATCTAAACTACTGAACCCAGATAACTAATTCTAAATATATACTTTATCTTCTCAGTAAAAAGAAAAAAAATATATATATATTAGCTATGGAAGAACAAAATTAAATAGCATCTTATTCCACATTAGAAAGGGGGGGGGAAGACCAACTGTGTAAGAAACTAGACTAAAGGACTGGAAGGAAAAAAAGATCTGTCCTCTTTGAATTTTATACTTAGCAAACATACCTTTGAAAAGTAAAATATTTTCTAGTTATACAAACTTGAAATATTTTAATACCTCCAGACATAGCATATAGGAAATAACAAAGAGCATAATTCAAAAGGCAAGAGAAGTTACAGTATGCACCTGGATGAACAATAAAGAGCTCTCAAAGTGATAGTTATGCAGGACTATATAAAATATATTTGATGAACCCTTATTTTAAAAGGTCGTTGAATATTTGTGTGAAACAGTACCAATCTTATGTCAGGTTATACACCTGTATTTTTTTTCACGTGTGTGTGTGTGTGTGTGTGTGTGTGTGTGTGTGTGTGCGTGTGTATAAAAGACAGAGAAGAGGTAATATAAAGTCAACAGAAAATGGAAATATGCTTTTTAAAGTTTCTAATACTAGGAGAAGATATATGATGTCTTTTAGATAAATTATAATTCAAAGATATAGTATAAATCTTAAAACAAAAATTAAGATTAGGCAATATTCAGAAAATTAAATACCAATTAATTTAAAAATTAAATGTTTCAAAACAATTGAACTAAGAAAAAGTTTTCATGATACTAAAGTACTAAGAATAAAACATAAGATAAATACTGGAATGACAAATAAATGACCGTCATTTCTGACAGTTTGAGAACAGGATATCACACAACGTTCCAGTGGGTTGTGGATATGGATAATGACCATGACACTTATTCGTGGCCAGGTGTCATTTGTGGGACTGAGCTATAGCTATTTCCTTGAAATCCACCTTGTAGTCCCATATGGAATCATGACCCGTAGGGTGCGAGAGAAGTCCATTTGTAGAGGGTGCTGATGGAAATATTTTGCTGCTGTACACAAAAGAATAACTGAAAGACTACTATTGTATACTTCTTATTGTCCTTTGTTTAATTGTTTGCCCTACTTGGTGGGACCTTTCCATTCTCATTCATTGGGTTGCATTTTGCTCCCTCTCTAGAACATCATGTAGTAGTCTATGTAGGCTTGGCTTTGTCATCATGAAATTCTTCAGTTGCTCTTTGTCATGGAAGTATTTTACTTATCCATTACACTTGAAAGAGAGTTTTGCAGGGTATGTCAGTCCGGGTTGGAATTTATTTTCTTGAAAGACATGAAGTACTTTGCTCCTTGTTCTTCTAGTCTTGATGGTTTGTAAAGGGAAATCTGCCATTATTCTGATGTGTTTTCCGTTAAATGTGATCTGTTACTTTTCTTTAGCAGCTTTTAGTACACTGTTCCTGTGCTGAATTTCTGGGATCTTGATTATTATATGTCTGGGAGTGCTTTTAATTAGGCTGATGTTATTGGAGTTCTATATGCTTCAGTTCCCTGAATGTCAGATTGTTGCCCCATATTTGGGAAGTTTTCTGCTGTTACTTCTCCCCATATTCTTTTTATATGATTTGTATTGAATCCTTCATTCTCATTGATGCCTATTACTCTCACATTGTTCATGTTTGCATCATCTTGCAGGTGTTGAATTATTTTTCCTGCTCCTAGTTGTTTTTCAGAGATCTTTGCTTACTTTTTCACTAGCTGCAATGGTGTCTTTAAGGTCAGAGAGTCTGTTTTCACTTTCACTCATACGGATCTGCCAGCTTGTGATTGAGGTTTTAATTTCCTGTATATCATTTTGGATCTGTCTCATGCATTCTATTTCTTTTCAATGTTGCTTATTTAGGGGTTCCACCATTTTTATATTCTGCTCTATTTTTTATCAGCATATTCTTTCGAACCACTTAGTACTTCTTTGATTATAGTTATCACTACTTTTTTTTACTTCAGAAATTATTTCTGATCTGAGAAATTATTTCTCTTCTATACCTTTCTGCAGTTGTTTCTTTACTTCCAACGCTATTATTTCAGATAATTCAGGTGTGTGATTTCCAATTTCCTGAAAGCTAGTGTCTTCTGCATTTGTACTGGGTTGCCTGGGTGCCTGAGACTGCTTTTTGTTCCTTCTCTTTTCATTTTGTATACTTTTTAACCTTTGGTGTAGAGCTTTCTTTGATAGTTACTACCTTAGCACAAGGTTCAGAGCTACAAAGTTCAGACTCCTTCAGGTGGGTGTGGCTTGGGTCTGGCTGCTGTGCTCCACTTTTTCCTGCTGCAGCCTTGCAGGTGAACCCTTCATGTCACTCTTGCAATATGTTCTGCTCCTGAATCAGCTGGGTGGGTCTTGCCTCTAGCCTCTTTGCAGGGAGTTCTGCTGAAGGGTTCAATGTTGGGCCTGCACTCTGGGTCACTTCAGGATCCTGCAGCCTGGGCAATCTCACTCACAAGCCAGGTGTGCACTCTGGGTTGGATGATGATCCAGCAGTTAGGTGGTCTCCCTCACATGTGGGGCCTGCACTCTGGCCCTCTTCAGGATCCATCGGCCTGGGCGATCTCACTCATATGCTCTGTATTTCAATAATTCTAGTTAAAAGAATTTTATCTAAAAAAATAGTAAGACATGCTTATAAAGATTTCTATTGATGATGTACATCAGACCATTACTTATTATGGTAAAAATTGAAAGTAACTTAAAATATCTGACAGTAAAGATTTCTTTTGGTGGGGAGAGTACTGGGAATCGAACTCACAACCTCACACTTGCCAGGCAAGAACTGTGTCACTGAGCTACATCCCCAGCCCAAATTTTTATTTATATACATTATAAATTATATGTTTTCTGCTGCCTACTCATTATATGCTTGAATATAGTCATGTTCTTGACTACTTTAGATTTGGCACGTGCTTACTAGAAACACTGTGGCATATGCCTGTGGTCCCCATCGCTGGGTAGGCTGAGGCAGGTAGATTGTGGTGAGTTGAAGGCCAACCGAAGTTACATAGAGAGTTCACAGCCAGCCTTCAATATGTAATAGACCCTCTCTCAAAAAAACTAAAAACTAATGAAAGGAGACATTGAGTGAAGGATGCAATTATGTCATCACCACAGTCTTGACTATGGCGTACACATGTAGAAAATTCATCAGTTTATGTCAAAAAAAGATTTGCAAGAAAAATATCAAACTATTTATAGTTCTTACATACATAGAATAATGAGCCATTTGTATTTTCATCATTCTTCCACTACCCAGTAAGTTCTATAGTGACAAGACTTAGACTTTTTTGTCTTTTGTTTTTTTGAGACAGAGTCTCACTATATAGTTCTGGCTGAACTCACTGTGTAGCTCAGGCTATCCTAGAACTCATAGCGATCTAGCCTCCTGAGTGCTTAGGCTAGTATTACAGACATTGCCACCATGCCTGGCTGGACTTCTTCAGTAATGGTGTCAGTAATGGTGTATTTCCAGGTCCTTGCCAGTGTCTGGCATAAGATCAGGTGAACTGAAGGGAGTTAGTGTTTTCTAACTGTCCACCTAGTAGGTGATGAGCACTGTACTGCATATTATTACTCAACCTTAGTAAGAAATTATTTCTGTCTGAAAAATGCTGACAGTTTGAGCTGGGCTTTGAAGAGAGCATTGTGTAATGGCAGCATTCTACATCTACACTGTCTATTCAGTAGCTACTACCCACATGTGATTGTGGAGCACTGAAAATGTGACTTGTGCAACTGATGAAGTTTCTTGCTTTAACCATAATTAGATTTAGCTAATTAAACTAAGTTTAATTAGTCACATATGACAGATAAATGACAGATGATATTTACAGTACATTAGAGTGCATGGTAGACAGTTGACCAGACCCCATATACCCTCACTGTTGGGAAGTATTGACTATTTTGAAATAGTTTTCTCTTTTTTTTTAAATGGTCTTTTGTTTTAACTTTAAATAGATGTTCTTTTATATCTGGTAGGATTTCTCTTAGTGATTTTGGATAGTGTCTAGACCCATGAGTATCCTGGCTAGCAAACTCAGGATATGAATCCCAATTAGCCACTGCTTTCTGCAGAAACTATTCATTTTGCCATAGAGGAATAATAATAGCAGCTGCCTCATGCCGTATTATAGAGAGCCTGTTTGACATAAATGAAGCATCCTTTATTCTTAACATCTATTAAATAATTCTCAAAATATTATTTTTTCAAACTACAGAATTTTCGTTCTGGTACAGTTAAGGAATGCAAGGAAAATTATATCTACCACAAAAGATGACTGTATTTGTTAGATAAAAACATAAATGAAGGATTTTTTCTGCTCAGATCCACAAACATGTGGCAGCTAATCTCAAACATTTTATGCTTCTAGTTTTTCTTTTTATATGTGAAGCTTCCTATAGTTAAAATGTATAACTGTAGGTCATTAAACAGAAGGTAAAAGGGCTAGCCAAATAGCTCAGTGGATTAAAGTGCCTGCAGGGGCATGAGGTTGGATCCCCAGGCCTGCTGTGCCGGCCCGCCCATGGGGCAAGCTGAGAGGGAAGTTGATACTGGGCACCTGTAATCCCAGTTGTTGGGAAGCTGTAAACAGGTGGATAGATCACAGGAGTCTGATCTAGTAGTAAGACCCTGAACACCCTGTAGACCCTACCCTGAAATACAAAAAAAAAAAGCTAAGAGGCGATGAAACTAAAATACTCAAATAAAAGCCTTTTCCAATTTAAAACTTGTCAAGTATTAAAATGTGTTATCCAAATTACAATGCAAAGCAATTTCATTGTAGGTTAATGGTCATCTCAAAAAAGAATGAGTACATTGGTTTTGAAAAACAATTTGGTAATCATATTTGTAAGGATTTATCTTAAATATGTAAAAACTTCATGCACAGATACACATTGCAATATAAGAGCAAAAAACTGAAAACTAAAATTTCATAAAAAGGAAAAATTATGGGGGGAGGGGGTCTAGCTAATATTTTATGACCACGTAGTAATATGAAAAGAACACTTATAATAGCAGATAAAAACAGCCCTTTATACAACCTCATTGCTAGATTTTTTTCAATGTATGGAGGCAGAGTTTGAAGAAATACCATAAAACTCAGTTGTAATTGATTGATAGGCTATGAGTAAGCTTTATATTTTAGTTCTTTTTTTTTCTCTTAGTGAAGTAATATTACTTAAGGTCACATACCTAGTAAGTACCTGAAGTCCTGTAAATAGAAGTCAAATTTGACCAGTGTGACTTGAATTCCCATAGTTTTTAACCACCACAATATTCAAATAATAATATTGACCACAAAGTCCCTGAAACATTATACTTCAGAAAAATACTGTTTAGTACAGTCAGTAAAATTACTAAGATAAAGGACCTCAGAAAATAAAACCTTAACAAACAAAAAAAAACTAAACATGGCAGTGAGTATATGTGTATACTTAAGGCTCATAAGCAGGAGTTGTAGGTGGTGACTACTTCTAAACAAGATCAGTGCTGAGCAACTAAAACTTTCTTGCCCTTTTCAGGAACATGCTGCTGAGTGCCAGTTTATAGTAGCAATGTAACTGTACATTTTCAAAACTATACATTTTCCTTAATTTAGCTCTAATTTGGAGTTCGTCTTTCATAAGTTGTGGCTTAACTTTTATAATTCTTAGTAAAATGCCTTTTCCTTTTCAAATTGAGTCACTGTGCTTAAGAATGTGTCTTAGGGGCTTGGGAGATTGCTCAGCAGTCTAAGCACCTGCCTAGTTAGCTAAAGGACCCAGGTTCAATCCCTGGTACCCCATGCCTTGCCAGCCCTGGAACTCCTGGCGTGCCATGCCAGCTGCTAAGACCAGGCATGGTGGCACACGGCTGTAATCCCGGTGCTGGGGAGGTTGGAAGGAGGAGGATCACCACAAGAGCTGTGTAGTGAGACCCTGTACCAAATAAAAGATTAAAAAAAAAAATTTTTTAAGGAATGTATCTTAGGCCTTGCATAAAAAGGACAGATATGAGAAGCTATTTATATCAAAAGATGAAGAAGTACTTGTCTTGCTATACTTCTGAAAACATTTTACAAAACAATACTTTATAACACAAACACTACTTATGGTGCTGATGTTTTCCAAACTTTCCCTTTCTGTTGCTTGGTAACCAAACCTCCTAAAGGTTGTAACTCACAGTTTGAAAACCACTGTCCCACAGGTCTGTCCACTGAAGTCTGTGGATACAAGGAACTAGTAATTATTATATTCGTTTGCTTAAAGGTCTTTTGTAGACAAACACTTTTTTAAAGCATCTTATTTTATTTTGTATTTTTATTTATTTAGTTTTTGTGGTCGACTTAGCCCTCCCTGGAGGTGGGGCAGGCTCGGCGTGTGGTGTGGGGGATCAAACTGTGGTCCCTGCGTGCTTGCCTAAGCAGGCACTTTAGACCACTGAGCGATCTTCCCAGACCCAACAAATACTCATAAAAATTCTATGACCTAGAATATCTACATATAAAACCAAAATTTCAGGAAAAAATTTTTTTACATTTTTGTGCCTCTGTTAAACTAACTCTTGGAAAGACGGTAACTATTTTTTTGTCATTGTGTCCCTCAGTGAATAACACAGGGCTTCTCTTATGGTAGATGCTTAATAAACATTTAATGAATGAATGCATGGTTTGATTAATGGTATGATGCCATTCAAAAAATTTTTTTGAATTATGAATGATTTTTGTTTATAATGGAGTTAGAAATCATTTCATGTGTGAAAAAAATTATGGGACTTTCTGTGACTTTCACTCAGATTTCTCATTGATTTATAACTTGAGAGTGATGTTTTATTTTGCTTAATTATCAATTAGCAAAGTCTGCTAAATACCAGCTTTATATATTTTCCTTTTTTAAATCATTTATTGACCTACAATTTCATATTATTATTCAGTTAATAGGCCTTTTAAAGGAAAAAAAGGTGTACTTGAGAACTTTATGGTTAATAAATTCAGGAAGTATAATTGACCTATTTGATGCCTCCTTGTTTAAACACCTATGTTGGTTGTTATTAAAGAATCTTTAAGTCCACCATAGGTTCATGTACTCTCTTCTTTTTATTTTATTTTATTTATTTATTTATGTCTTTTTGAGACAGGGTCTCACTATACAGTTCAGGCTGGCCTTAAACCCACTTTGTAGCTCAGGCTGGTCTCAAACTCACAACAATCCTCCTGCCTCAGCCTCCCAAGTGCTGGGATTACAGGCATGTGCCACCATGCCCGGCCCTTCTTTTTTTTTTTTTTTTTTTTTTTTTTTTTTTGTGGAACCAGGGATTGAACTCAGGCCCTTGCGCTTGCCAGGGAAGCACTTATTCCACCAAGCCATCTCCCCAGCCCTCTCATTCTTCTTGGCTTTCCAGAAACAGTAATGAGTTCATTCCCAGAAGACATTGAGACAAATCCGTAGTAAAGAGAGGATCCCCAAGTCAGTCATTCTTGAAGTTCTGTCCTCCACGTTATGAAAAGATTTTTAAGTTGTATCGCTCAATTTAATATATTTTAAATATCTTCTTAAAATAACATTTTATGAAATATGCCATCCTTTTACCAAAATTAAATATATCAACATTTTTACTCTTTATCTCTTTACATGTTCATTTCTGCAGGGTTTTTTTGTTGTTGTTTTACTTGGGAGAGTAAAGTTCAGATTTGAGATGTACTGATTGATTTGATTTTCTCTCTGTCTTCACTGAGGTTAAACCCAGGGCCTTCCTGCTGAGCTACATCCCCACCCCTATGGCCAGCCCCTATTTAAATTTTAACTCAGTCTCACTAAATTGGTTGGTCTTGAACTTGCTGCCCTCTATGCTCAGCCTCCCAGAGAGCTGGGCATATAGTAATGTTCCACTGCATCTGGTTCTGTCTTGAAAGTAGAATTAAGAAGTGTTATCAGCCCAGAGATTCATTTTTAAATTATACCCCAAAGTAATAAACTCCATAGAAACCTGAGATTGATTCAGTGAGGATTGTCTGTGAATAATAAGGATTCTAGAAATCACATTCCTAGCCAGCATGAATAAAGCACAATGAATTATGTTTTTCTGATGCAGTGAGACACTAGAAATCATCCTGATAGTATTTCCATGTTCTTTCTTTTCCACTGTCCAAGGGAATGTATTTAAACAGTAGAGGATAATGTTTTATCTTTAGGGTAAGTTTTAGTGAAAATTGAAGGAAATGACACAAGATGAGTTAAAGGAAAACTAAGTCACAATTTTTGCCAGTTAAGAATTAAAAATAGGTCTTCTTTATATTTTTTTTAACATCACAGGAAGTACACAATCATATATTTATGTGCACATTATGTTATTAGAGAAAATAAGTTCTCAGAAGGGTTAGAGAATTCTGGATAATTGAATCAGGAGATCTCTATTTCCATGAGCTATTTCATAATCTGTTGGCATAGAAATACTGCTTTTCAATACTTTCAGTGTTCTATGTTCTCTGCTAAGCACTATAAATTTATCATCTCATTTACCTCTTCCAACAGTGTTATAAGGGAGGTCTAGAAAAAATAACTAATTGCCTAAGGTCACAGCTAGGAAGGATCAAAGCTATATTAAAATCCAAATGTTTCTAGTTCCAATCATGTTTTCAGCTATAATATGGTCACCTCTCAAAACACAGAATTACAAAAAAGAGAAAAAAGGAAAGAATATTACTTATGCTGTGTTAGGAAATAAGTGTAGTGACATGTCATAATTGAGTCAATGCTTGTAAGTAAACTTTCTGAATAATTGGAATTTAAGTATTCAAACATTCCATCATTCTGGGAAGCATCTTTTTAGCTAATTTATTATGATCATAGTGATTCATTCATGTGTTGAGTTACCATTGACGAATGTTGGAGGTGCTTTCTGTTACACAAAGGCTCCAATTTCCTTGCTTTTTGCATCTCGTTTTAGTACTTTTTTAATCCTTTCTTTCTTTACAAAGACATTTTCTCATATTGCCTTAAGCAGAAAGTTCACATTTGCCTTTTGATTGGCCGCTCTAAATTTATGACTTCAGAAAACCAAAACTTCTGTTGAGACCATGGAAAGGTTAGATGCAACAAGCTCTGAGAGCTCGTTCGAAGTAGATCATTTTACAGTTTTGCAAGCCTTTCTTGAATACCTGTGATTACTAGATAAAATACCTCAGGTAAGTATGAAATTACATTTTTAAAAATTCTAAGCAATTGCTAACCATCTCCTTTAACTATTTCAGAGTTTTAAATTCATTTTTATTTAGCTGATACAATAATGCTAAAGTATTTCATAAAATTCAGTTTAAAACAACTGAGCTGTGTATCTCAGAAATAAATGCATTTTATTTCCTCATTAGTCATCTCAGTTGAACTACTTTCTCTTAATATTTAAATAAATAAAAAGCAGAGACCTAAATATATCTTAGTATCATCTTTTTGTCTTAACTAGAAACCTATTTGGTTCTTAATTCTATAATTGTTTTCTTTCACTATTAGGTTTTAACTAAAGAATTTTACAGCCTTCAAGCCACTTCTGAAAAACGCATTACTGAACTTCAAGCACAGAACTCTGAACATCAAGCAAGACTAGATATTTATGAGAAATTGGAAAGAGAACTCGATGAAATAATAATGCAGACCGCAGAAAGTGAGTCTTCCCTTTCTCACTCCCCTAATTTACTGTGCAGCCCCTTCCTAGCAGCACAAGAAACCTGGTGTCCAATGTACTTGGATATACATTTTTAAAAAGATAATTGGTGACCATTTTTAAGGAATATTCTGTATTTTAAATATTAGTTCTTGTTCATTTTAAAGTTATAATCAAGAAAGAAATACGTTAAATATGATATTTAATTCAGCAAGTATTAAAATTTTCTATCTGCTAGGAGTGGGGATTGGAAAAAATTCTTGCCTTGTAAGGTTTCCTAGTCCATTTAAAGGTACAACATTTTAACAGCTAATTAGAGAACCAGGTGCTGTAAGCACATGATAATACAGCTCCTGGTGGAAGTTGAGACAAGATCATAGAAGTCAAGGAGTATCTAAGAAGGGAGGTAATGTGTGAATGAATCTGGAAATACAGAAATTCATTGGCTGTACTGTGCTTTATAGTCTTTAACTATGAATTTCTATTTCTTTGTCTTCCTCTTACGCTATCTTCCTGTCTTATCCCTAATTTTAAGTGCTATTTTTAATTAACCAATTACTTGGAAGTGTGGTATTTGCAGAAATTTATTATTTATTTTCAAAACTCATGAAATCACTGCCTTGAGCCAAGGAGATTGCTCAGTAGATAAACACTTGCCTGGCAAGTGCAAGGGTCTGAATTCAATCCCTGGGTCCACCAAAAAAAAGAAAAGAAATCACTGCCTTTCTGTTGTTATTTTTCTTTTTGAGACAGGGATCTACTGTACAGTTCAGTTCAGGCTGGCCTTGAACTCACAGCAATCCTGCCTCAGTTTCTGAGTGCTGGGATTGCAGGCATACACCAGCCTAGCTACTCTGGCATTCTTATAAAAATGAACTTAAACTTTGACTTAAATTGAATGTAAATGTAGATAAGACTCTAATTAGACACATTTTCATGTAAGGACTTTTTTTTAAAAAACTGGGAATGGAACATAGGACCTTACACTTGCTATTTGTGTTGCTGAGTTTCATTCCCAGCTCAGGATTACATTATATTTAAAGAAAAATTTTATTTCCTTCTTATTTTCTGATTTTCCATTTCCACCATCAGTGTCTGACAACTGCAGTAAGTTCTCAGCTTAACTTCAGTTTTCTCACGGGAGTCAAATATCCCTATAAAATACAAATTTGACCATACGATATAAAGCACCCAAATCTCTGAGATCTTTATGAACAGCATAAAATCGAGTTCTCTCATATGACTTCCATGAGTAAACACTTACCCTTTTGAGTTTCATGCTTGCCATTCCCTTTCATGTTATACTATTTTTAAAATTCCATGCTGTTTCTTAACTCCATAACTTATATGTCTCTTTGTCTAGACAGATTAGTAATAGAAGGAAACTTCTTCAATCTAATTACAAGAGCAATAATATATGACTGATACTTTATTGTATGCTTTTCCTATTAAAAGAGAGAATGAAAATCAACCATTGATAAATGTTGACAAGGCTGTAGGGGGAAAGGAACCCTTCCCCACTGTTGGTGAAAGTATAAATTGGTACAACCTATATGGAAATCAGTATGGAGATTCTTCAGAAAACTTTCGGGGAGTGCTTCCAGGTTAGCTCAGTTGTTTAAAGTGCCTGCGTGGGCAAACTCAGTCAGGCACAGGGGATGATGGTTAGATCTCCAGCTCCATAAGCTACACCAGATCCACCATCAATGCAGACTGAGCTAGCAAAAAAAAAAAAAAAAAAAAAACTGAAACTTGAGCCAGGAATATAGCTCAGTGGCATAAGCGCCTGCCTTGCTAGCACAAGGCCCTGAGTTCAATCTCTGGTACTGCAAAAAAAAAAAACTAGAAGTGCCATTTAACCAGTTATTCCCTTTCTTGGTATCTTCAAAACAGCTAAAAACATCATGCAATTCTAATATTACAACTTGTAATACCTAAACCTTATAAACAGCCCAGATGCCCATCATCATATGAATAGATAAAGAAAAGTGGTTTTGATATTCAGTGGGGGGTGCTTGCTTTGGCAGCACATACAATAACAAGATGCAGTACAGTACTAAATCAGGATAAACTTGAGACATTTTTAGGTAAGTAGATACTCCTTGAGCCCCTATGTTAAGAGAAATAAATCAGACACATATGTTTAAATGTCCCATTGTTTCTCGTGTGTGAGAAACCAAAAGTGCAAATAAAGACCAAGATATTGGGAAGTAGAAAGAAAGTATTCAAATGAGAAGGTGAATAAGAAGAGAAGGGAAAAGAAAAAAAATGAATAGAAGAAAATGTAAACAAAGGCAGGGAAGAGGAGTTGAAGGGAGAGGAACAGAGTGGGAAGAAGTGAAGCGAAACGTGTGGAGAATGTGTAGCTGCAAATTCCGTATGATGAATGCAGACTCCACGTATATCAAAAGTGCACCAATAAATTAAATTTTAAAGTAAAGAATTAAATAATGAGTTCTATTTTCATGACATATTAAACACTGCATTTGATTCCCTAATCAATGAAATAAAGCATATAAAAAGAACCAAAAACTACAAGGATGGAGATACAGTAGAGCACTTGCCTGTAATATGCAAACTTTGGATTCCCAGTACCACCAAAAAAAAAAAAAAAAAAAAAAAAAAGGAAGAAAAATTAGAAAGGAGAAAACCATTTTAGAGTACAAAACATCCACTAAAGCTGTAGGTTAACTTATTAAAATACAAGATCATTATGCAAAACTATACTAGAAATAATTAGAAACATAAATATAAGAAGCAAGCCAGGCCTGTTATGGATGCCTATAACCTCAGTGCTCTAGCAGACTGAGGCATGAGGACCACAAGTTCAAGCCCAGCCTGGGCAATTTAGAGAGAACTTGTGTCAAAAATAAAAAGTAAGAAAGAGCAAAGATGTGACTCAATGTAAAGGTCATTGTGTGAGATGTGAAATATCTAAAGAAAAATAGTCCCACAAAATATTCAGGAATAGGGCCAGCCAAATAGCCCCACGGATTAAAGCACCTGCTTAGGCCCTGCTGTGGTAGCCCCACCCCTGGGGTATGCTGAGGCAGCAATTGAGACTGAGCATGGTGGCCTGAGCCTGTAAATCCCAGCACTTGGGCTCCTGTAAACAGGAGGATCACTGCAGATCCAATCTACACAGTGAAACCCTATAGTCCCTGTAGACTCTTCCCTAAATGCAAAAAAAAAAGGAAAAAATAAAGTGACAAGAGGAGATGGCTCAGTAGAATAAGTGCTTCCCTGGCAAGAGCAAGTGTCTGAGTTCAGTCATCAGTTTTGCAATAAATGAATGAATGAATGAATGAATGAATGAATGAATGAATGAATGAATGGAAAATTTCACGAATGAGTACCCCTGCCAAAACAAACAAAAAAACACAAAATCTTGCTAAGAATAAGAAAACTTCCTATGTCATGAATTCTATGAATTGCCTCTCATCCTATTCACAGTGTCAGCAGGTTCCTTTGTATTTGATTTATACAGAAAGACAAAAGACATAGAATAGCCAAAGCAAATGTGAACAAAAGACAAGGTTGCAAAATGCCTGGCATTTCAGTGTGCTACAGAGCACTTGTAGTTCTTGTGTGGAGAAAGAATGAAGCAGACTTAGGGAACTTAAAACACATCCATGCATAATTGATTATTTGATTTTTAATAAAGGCAACAAAGTAACCAACTGGAGAAAGAAGAGTTTGTTCCATAATAGTAATAAAAAAATGGACATGTTTATGTAAATGAACTTCAGTACACTGATAATAATTTGAAATAAGACCTAAATGTAACAGCTACATCTGTAAACCTTTAGCAGAGAATGTAGGCATCTCTGCAACTAGTAATAGGTTGAGATTTTGAAACAGATGGGCCAGGGATACAGCTCAGTCATGACCTAGTCATGGCAAGCTTGGGCAAAAATAATTTTGTAGCAGAGCCCTGGAAGATTGGCATAAAAGAAAAAGTGACATAGTGATCACAATCAAAACATAAAAGTTCTTTTCAAAAGACATGATTGAGGCCAGCCAGATAGCTCAGAGGATTAAACCACCTGCTTGGGTAGATGCAAGGGCCAGCCCCACCCCACCACCCCAGAGCACACTATAAGATGGTGAATAAGACTGGGCATGGTGGTGCATGCCTGTAATCTCAGCTGGGAGGCTGAAAAACAGGAAGGATCGCTATGAGTACAAACTGTAGTGAGACCTTGTAGACCCTGTGCTAAGTAAATAAAAAAAAAAAAAAGATTAAGAGTGAAACAGCTGGATAGCTCAGTGGACTAAAGCACCTGCTTAGGCAGAATGCAGGGGCCGGGGTTTGATCCCTGGAGTGCTATATTGGTCCCACCCCTGGGCGCACTGAGACTCTTAATGAGACTGGGCATGATGACATGTGCTTGTAATCCCAGTGCTTGGGAGGCTGAAAATAGGAGGATCACTAGGAGTCTATCTGTGTAGTAAGACCCCGTAGACCCTGTACTAAATGGAGTATCCAAGCCACAGGCTGTTTTATATCTGACAAAGAAATGGTATCCAAAAATAGTAGGAGAAAATATTTACACAACATACACAAAGAACTGGTATCTAGTTGTGGTAGACTGAAAATTGCTCTTCCAAAGATGTGCGTATTGGGGCCGAGGAGATGGCTCAGTGAAATAAGCACTTCCCTGGCATGCGTAAGGGCCTGAGTTCAATCCCCGGTTCCACCAAAAAAAAAAAAAGATGTGCGTGTTCTAATCTCTGGAACCTATAAATACTTTAGCTGAGATAGCAAAAGAAACTTTACAGGTGTAAATAGATTAAGGATTTTGAGATTATATGGGTGAGCTCTATATAATCACAACGGTCTCTGTTAAAGAAAAAGTGTCAGTGCAGTAGCACATACCTGTAATCCCAGCAGGAGAAGTTGAGTCAGGAGGATCACTGTGAGTTCAAGGCTAGCCAGTACTACAAAGTGAGCTCAAGACCAGCCTGAACTACACAGCTTGATCCTGTCTCAAAAAGACTAAATAAATAGAAAAATAGAAGAAGAAAAGATGACCAGACATGATGGCACATATCTATGATCCCAGCACCCAGGAGGCTGAGGCAGGAGGATTGCCACAATTTCAAGATCAGCTTGGACTACATAGTGAGAGCCTATCTCAAAAATATATGCATATGTAATAAACATTTATTATATATTACATAATAAAACAGAATGGAGATCTTAACTCAGTAATAAAGTACTGTTGGTTTAGATCCAAAATACCACCACTGAAACAAACATGCAAAAAGGTAATGTGGTGGTATGAAAATTCAAAGATGCTACACCATTGTTTTGAAGATGGAGGACAAAACTGGGCTGAGACATAGGGACAGTATCTGGAAAAGACAGGATATGGATTTTCCCCTAGGGCTTTCAGACATGATGAAGCCTGCCAACACTGTGACTAGCTCAGTAAGACTGGCTTCTGACCACTGGGACTGTGAAATAATAAACTTACATTATTTCAAGCTACAAAGTCTAGTAGCATGATCACAGCAATAGAAAATTAATATACCAGCATGTGTAATGAACTTAACAGCTCAATAATAAAAAGAAAATAACCCAATTTGAAACATAAGTAGTTTTCTCAGTGTGCCATGGCAGCCCCACCCCCGGGGTGTGGTGAGATGCCAATGAAACTGGGTGTGGTGGCATGCCCATGTAATCCCAGTGCTTGGGAAGCTGAAAACAGGAGGATCACTAGGAGTCCAATGAGACCCATAGACCCTGTACTAAATATATCAAATAAATAAATACGACCAGTTTGAACACTTTAGAAAGGAAAATATGTGATTGACCAATAAACACAATAAAATACACAACACTTATTTAGGAGTGGAATTCAGATTTAAAACTCAGTGAGCTAGCACCATTATACATCCACCACAATAGCTAAAATGAGAAAGACAGATTATAAACAGTGTTAATGAAAATGAAAAAGTTTGAAGATTTTATAAAATTAAACAAAAGCTTATGCAGTTATCTAGCAGTTCCACACTAATTGTTAAATCTAGTAAAAAGAAAACATATTATATAAAAACATTTCTGTTGGAATACTCATAGGAGCTTTATTTCTAACAGAAACTTGTAACCCAAAGCCAAGGGTAGTAGCATGCTCATGTAATCTCAGAACTCTGGGAGGCTAAGGTAAGAGAACTGTAAGTTCAAGCCCAGATGGGCAGTTTACTGAGGCCCTGTCTCAAAATAAAAACAATTAAAGCAAGCAGAACAAAAAGGCTGGGGATGTAGCTCAGTGTGAAAGTCCTCAATTCAAACCCTGGTAACTTGGAAAATATAGAGGGTGCGAAAGAAAGAACCAGGAGAGGAAAATGGTTAAACCATCAAATATTCATATGGTAGAATATTACTCAATAAAAAGATACAACTGATAAACTCAACAATATGGACTTATTTAGTCTAAGAAGGCTTTCATCAAAAAAATTTATATATACATATTTACTATATATACTACATATTTTAATATATATAAACATATATATATATATATATATAATATATATATATATATATATATATATACTATTTGGGGGGAGTGGGGTACCAGGGATCAAACTCAGAAACTTGGGCCTGTCAGACAAGTGTTTGTTGCCACTGAGCTATATCCCTGGCCCTATATATTTAAATTTATATAAAATTCAAGAAAAAGTACAATTAATCTGTTATATAGTAATGTCCAAATGCTGGTGTGTCTGTGGTGGCTGCTTGTCATCAAGAAGTACCTGGAAAGATAGATACAAGGGAACTGACTTTTCAAATGTTCTGTATATATTCATAGGATTTTTCTGTTACACATGTATGTGTCTATCAAAATTTTTGTTTCAAAGCTCAGTGAATTTTACAGTATTCATTCTTACTTTGACTATTAAATTTGTCAAAATGTTAAAGAAACTCAATAAGTATTTCTGCATTTTGTGAAATATAAATTTATTTTTTTAATTGTGTATAAATATTGAAGTTATTGATGAGTTACATGGAGAAGTGTAAAAGGATGACGTGCAGATCTATGAACTTCCTTTGAAAGTATACAAAGTATAATACAACATACAGTACAGATGTATAATGTAGAATCCATGCATTCTTTTTTGTTTGTACTTTTTATTATTATTTTTAAAGAATACAAAATAGTGATAAAAGAAAACAGCATTATACATGGTACAAGATTTCACTAAACAAAGTAATAGCAGTCCAACAATAGTTGCTGTATTACATGATGCTATGTGCAAATTAGTTTTTCAGATTAACAGATATAAACATACAAGTTTTGTTTTTAAAAAAACAATAACTAAGAAGTTATAATAAATACAAAAGTATAAAATCAGTAAAAACAAAAATTGTAAGCATTAACTGCTCCTTTTTTTATATTCTTCATAATTAGAGTTCTCAAAATAGAAAGGAGTAGGCAATAAATATTTAAAGATTTAAAATTTCTGAATTTAGTTCAATTTACAATACATTTCCAAGAAAAATGAACTTTATGCACAAGAAATTTAAATAAAATCATACCCAGATACACAAAAATGAAATTGTCCAAAACTTATTGTAAAGAAAAAAATGATGAAAGCATATACATAAAAAATATTAGCTATGGAAGAACAAAATTAAATAGCATCTTATTGCACATTAGAAAGGGGAAAAAAAGGACCAAATATGTAAGAAACTAGACTAATTAAAGGACTGAAAGGAAAAAAAGATCTGTCCTCTTTGAATTTTATACTTAGCAAACATACCTTTGAAAACTAAAAGTAAAATATTTTCTAGTTATATAAACTTGAAATATTTTAATACCTCAAGACATAGATATAGGAAATAACAAAGAGCATAATTCAAAAGGTATGAGAAGTTGTAGTATGCTCCTGGATGAACAATAAAGAGCTCTCAAAAGTGATAGTTATGCAAGACTATATGAAATATATTAGATGAACCCTTATTTAAAAGGTCATTGAAGATTACTGTGAAACAATATCAATCTTATGTCAGCTTATACATTTTTTCTCATATATATGTGTGTGTATGTGTGTATAAAGGAGAGTGAAGAAGTAATATAAAGTCAACAGAAAATAGGAATATATTTTTCAAAGTTTCTAATACTAGGAGAAGATACCATACAATGGCTTTTAGATAAAATTGTAATTCAGAGATATAGTATAAATCTTAAAACAAAAATTAAGATTAAGCAATATTCAGAAAATTAAATACTAATTAATTCAAAATTAAATGTTTCAAAACAATTGAACTAAGAAAAAGTTTTCATGATAGTAAAGAAATAGTAAGAATAAAACATAAGATGAATGCTAGAATGACAAATAAATGACCATCACTTCTAACAGTTTGGGGATAGGATATTGCACAAATTTTCGTGTGTTGTGGACATGGATAATGACCATGACACTTACTTGTGGCCAGGTGACACTTGTGGGACTGAGCTACAGCTATTTCCTTGAAATGCACCCTCTAGTCTCATATTGAATCTTGACCTACAGGGTGCGAGAGAAGTCCATTTGTGGAGTGTGCTGATGGAAATATTTTGCGGCCATACACAAAAGAATAACTGAAAGACTACTGTTTTATACCTCTTATTCTCCTGTGTTTGTTTGCCCTATTTGGTGGGTTCTTTCCATTCTTGTTCATGGGGTTTTGATCATTTTGCTCCCTCTCTAGAGCATCATTTAATAGTCTGTAAGCTTAGCTTTGTCTTCATGAAATTCTTTAGTTGTTCTTTGTCATGGAAGTATTTTACTTCTCCATTATACTTGAAAGAGAGTTTTGCAGGGTATATCAGTCCGGGTTGGAATTTGTTTTCTTGCAAAACTTGAAGTACTTTGCTCCATGCTCTTCTTGACTTGATGGTTTGTGAAGAGAAATCTACCATTATTCTGATGGGTTTTCCTTTAAATGTGATCTGTTTCTTTTCTTTAGCAGCTTTTAGTGTACTGTTCCTGTACTGCATTTCTGGGATCTTGATTATTATATGTCTGGGAGTGGTTTTAATTGGGTTGATGTTATTTGGAGTTCTGTATGCTTCAGTTACTGAATGTCAGATTATTGCCCCATATTTGGGAAATTTCTGCTGTTACTTCTCCCCATATTCTTTTTATATGATTTGTATTGAATCCTTCCTTCTCATTGATGCCTATTAGTCTCACACTGTTCATCTTTGCATCATCTTGCAGGTGTTGAATTATTTTTCCTGCTCCTAGTCGTTTTTCAGAGATCTTTGCTTACTTTTTCACTAGCTGCAATGGTGTCTTTAAGGTCAGAGTGCTTTCACTTTCACTCATACGGATTTGCCAGCTTGTGATTGAGCTTTTAATTTCCTGCATATTACTTTGGATCTGTCTCATACATTCTATTTCTTTCCTGTGTTGCTTATTCAGCAGTTCCACCATTTTTATATTCTGCTCTATTTTTTATCAGCGTATTCTTTCGAACCACTTAGTACTTCTTTGATTATAGTTATCACTGCTTTTTTTTACTTCAGAAATTATTTCTGATCTGAGAAATTATTTCTCTTTTATACCTTTCTTCAGTTGTTTCTTTACTTCCAATGCTATTATTTCAGAGATTTCAGGTGTATGATTTCCAATTTTCTGTATGCTAGTGTCATCTGCATTTATACTGGTGGACACGGGGCCTGAGACTGCTTTCTGTTCCTTCTCTTTGTCATTTTGTATACTTTTGACCTTTGGTGTAGAGCTTAGATAGGGTTACTACCTTAGCACCAGGTCCGGATCTAGGAAGTTCAGACTCCTCCAGGTAGGTGTGGCTTGGGTCTGGCTGTTGTGCTCCACTTCTTGTTGCAACTTTGCAGGTGAACCCTTTGTATCATGCTGGCAGGATGTTCTGCTCCTGAATCTGCGGAGTGGGTCTTGCCTCTAGCCTCTTTTACAGGGAGTTCTGCTGAAGGGTTCTATGAAGGGCCTGTGCTCTAGGTCGCTTCATGATCCAGCAGCCTGGGCAGCCTCACTCACAGGCCGGGCCTGCTCTCTGGGTCACTTCAGAACCTGGTGGCCTGGGCACTCTCACATGCCAGGCCTGCACTCTGTGTCTCTTCAGGACCCGGCAGCCTGGGGGGTCTCACTCACACACCAGGCCTGCGCTCTTGGTCTATCTCCATGCATTCTTGATGTGTACTGTGTAATTCTTCCCATGTCAAAATATTTTCCCGGAGTCTTAAAAAAAAGTATAGAAATGAATTTTTACTGTGATATTTAAATCATCCTAAAACCATCATGGAATAAACATATTTACTTGTCCTAGAATATCAATTAGTGGGTTCTCTCATCATCTCACATCTGAAATTAAATGTTATTCTAATGGTCTAATGAATACGTATTGATTAGTAAAATTTTAAACATGTAAATATATTATTTTTTAGCATTAAAGTATACAGCTTTTGGAGGCTTACCATCTAAATCAGATAATTTCATCTGGCATGAAAGTGGGAAGACTTTATTAGTGTAAACATAAAAATTACAGTATTTTAGTTATGCTTGTTACTTTCTGCACAGTCAATTTTATTATTTGAATTTGAAGAGTTTAGTTTTGTTTTTTGTTTGTTTTTTTTTTTTAATTTGATACCCGGGATTAGGACCTTATACTTGCCAGGCCGCTGCTTGTGCCACTGAGCCATATCTCCAGTCCAAGAGTTTAGTTTTTGAAAACTAATAATCTTACACCTGAGAGCTGACCTTGGTTCATCCTGAAAAAATGCAGAAAATTAGGGGGAGCAAGAGGTAAAATATTTCTAAAATCTTTACTACACTAAAGAAGGACCAACCAACAGTTATGTACATAAACACATTAATAGTTATACAAATAATCAAGCTTAACTCATGGTGTAAAATATTTGACTATAA
The DNA here is from genome assembly GCA_004027165.1 of Ctenomys sociabilis. NCBI lineage: Eukaryota > Metazoa > Chordata > Mammalia > Rodentia > Ctenomyidae > Ctenomys > Ctenomys sociabilis. The sequence continues at coordinate 83,647 of PVKA01001279.1, forward strand.
GTCTGAGATACTTTTGAATAGGTTCTCTTTTATAACATTATTTAATGTTTGCTAATATTGACTGCTGAACTTTAGTTTTAAATGGCCTTTGCTGAAGTTCTAAAAAAATATCCTAACTTGGTAGTAAAAGTCATTGCATTTGAACTTTTACACCACAGGGTGCTATGACAAAAGCAGAGTTTAGAAACAAATTATTTTCCAGTTTCTTGTTTTTTGTTTTTTTTTTCAGTAATGCAATTCAGGCCATCAGTACTTGCTTAGTCCTGCACATTTTCTTTAGATTACCATATTTAAGTGTATAATATAATTATTGCAAGTTAAAATGTAAGTTATTCTTCTGATAAAATGAAAATCATGAAAAAGTCAGTTATCAAGAGAATTAATGAGCTGGCATCATCATTATTTGTCATATTTTGTAATGTATATTTTATGCAAAAAAAACTTGGAATCCTTCAGAGTAACAAGTCTATATGTATTAGAGTGCCTTATAACAAGAAATTACAAGCCCTCAGTGTTTTCTAAAGGTAAATTAGACAAATCTGAGTGAGGATATACTTGAAACTTCTAAGTTCAAATGGGTTGTTTGAGATTATGCATTAGGCCTTTTTAATGATCCTGTTCGTTCCCTCTAATTCACTATAACAACCTCATCTATTTTCACTTTGCTATGCTTTTTAAGGGAAAAAGAGGTTGTTTCATGCCATGCATTTTAATATTTTCAGTTGAAAATGAAGATGAAGCTGAAAGGATCCTTTACTCATATGGCTATGGTGTTAATGTTCCCACAACAGCCAAAAGACGGCTGAAGCAGAGGTAAAGTCAGTGTTTGATTTATCTTACTCATCTACCCAAGCTGCGTGTAAATCACACTGCGCATCTTGATAATGTGCTGCAGTGAATGACAATGTAACATTATTCTTTCTTACGTTTTATATATAACTTTATTTTTAGTGTGCATAAATATTAATTTGCTCATAAAATAAAAATAATCATGCATTTCATGTATATTTAAGTGAGTCTAATGGTGGATAAAAGAAAAGTATACATTTGAATTTTTATAGAATTAGATTGAGTGATAATGATGCCATTTCTATTTTCTGTTCACATTAATTTCCAGTAAGAACAAATGGTTTGTAGCTATAACTTCATATTGGAACTAGTTAATAATGTTTCTTCATCTTTAACTATTGTTTTTTATTCATCTGCATGCATCCCTTAACATTGTGTGTATTCGTGCGTGCGTGCGTGTGTGTGTGTGTGAGATGGAGTCATTATGTATGTTGTGATTAAAGCTGTAATAGTTTCTGTGAAGACCAAGAAAACTTTTGGAAGATAACTATTGCTTAAGAGCTACTAAGTAAAAAGCCCACTAGCTGAAAATTGTCCCTGCACTTACCTGTTTTCTACTTGATCTCCTGCTTTTCCTGTCTCTTCTGCACAAAGACCTCTCCCTGCTTCCATTTACACCACCACCATATCTAAATGTCTTTGCCAGACTTCCAAGGCCCTCCATAATCTACCTGTACCCCCACCTTCCTGTCTTTATTTGCCTGTATACCCAAGATGAAAGTGGTGTGAGCACTCTGCTTATAAAACATCTTTTTCCTCTGAACTGAAGCATTTCTATTATTAGCAGTCATTTTTCAAGTAACTTTCCCAGCTATCTGTAAAGTTCTGTAAGGTCAGCAATTACATCTTCTTATTCTCCATCTCTGTGTAGCTCAATGCAGGTTTCCTGGTAGGAATTGTTTTTTCATGTAAGAATTTGAGGATTCAGGTACTTCTCATTTATTTATTTATTTATTTATTTAGGTTGTTTGAGGCATGATCTGGCTATTTAGTTCAGGCTGGCACTGAACACACTATATAGCACAGGCTGGCCTCAGACTTTATAGTTCTGCCTCAGCCTTTCAGCTGATGGGATTATAGGCAAGCACCACTGTGCCCAGCTATGAATTAATGTAGACATATAGAGATATTACAAAATACTAAGAAAATTTATCCATCTTACCTTTAATAATTTTGTACAAACTTTAAAGTAATACCTCAGAGAATAAAATGTCTGTGGCTATTTAAAGTGATATAAAATATAGAACACTTTGTAGGAAATAACAAAGGGACTCTTAGAACTTATGTCTCTTGCTTGCTGAGAATCTGCCAAATTTAGGTTAAGAATAACTGGACAGTATACTGGCGGCTCAAACAGTCCACTCTGCAAAAACTCAAGTATCTCTGAATTGTGTGTTATCTGAAAAATTCATTAATTAAAAAGACTTTTATGTGTAGAATTGATTAAAAAAATACTGAAAATTGAAGTATAAAGGGAAAATTCCATTTTCTTTTCTATTTTAACAGCTGACTCCTTAAAAAAAAAAAATCTTGTTATTAAAAAAAAAGAACTTCACTGTTGTGAACCTTCTTTCTTTATCCCAAAAGCTGAGTTCTTCTGAATTTGAAAGAATTATTATTATACCTTATTATATTTTTAAAGAATTTTCTAAAATAGAAGTTGTTTTCTTTAGATTTAAAGATTTAAAGAATCACAGCTGATTCCTGTTCTAAATAATCTTAACTGTCCAAATATTTCTAAAGATTTTATCACTGAGCTATCTCTGTGCTTGAACAAGCGCCTAATGGGTGTGCTATTAATATCTAGTGCCAGCTGGTGCCAGGCATTCTTCTCATGGTGAGCCAGAGGGTTATTTTGAGGAAGTGCTTCTCAGGTCATCTAAACTAAAGGAAAGGAAAGTCCAGAGAGCCAAAAAGGACATGTATGAATTCCCATCCCCATTTAGCTAGCAACTTTTATTGAGTGCCTACTGTATGCACAAAATTGACCAGTAGTATAAAAAAACACTGGTTTAGGATCTAATGTATATCTGAAGTTTGCAAAATCTACATTTGATTTTTTAGGGGATATTTGTTTTAAAAAAAAAAAAGAAATGTGTTTGGTCTTTGCAAACAGAATCTCACTGTATACACTGATTCATGTTGGCCTTGAATTCACTCTAACCCATACTGACCTCAAACTCACAGTAATCCTTCAACCCAAACCTCTCATGGAGTGGAATAACAAGCATGCCCTACCACACCCAGCCAAATATAATTTATATAAAATAAAAGCAATGTTGCCTTTAAGAAAATCTATAGTTAGTCCTTCACATTTGAGATTAAAGCAGTAGAATCCTACAGTGAATTACTCAGAACAGTAAATGAAATATTTGCTTAGTATGGTTTTCCATGCACATATGTAGTCTATACTAAAATATATTGAATTTTTAAAGGAACTTTTTTCCTGACTACTATGCAGTACATTGTAGTTTTACTAAATTTGATTTAAAATTAATGTATTTGAGAGGAGTTAGGTATTTTAGGGTAAGACTTAAGTGGAGGAAGGTTTCTGATTATGAATATTTATCTTATAAAGTTAGAAAAAATAGTGGCAATCCCACCATCCAAGATAATCATTTGGGTGAGACTGTACCAGATACATTAAAAAAAAAAAAAACTGGAAACTTATACACATATCTTTTAACATATTTAGGGCATTGTGTGTAATTCAGTAGTTAATCTTTTTTTTTTTTTTTTTTTTGTGGAACCAAGGATTGAACTCAGGCCCTTGTGCTTGCCAGGGAAGCACTTATTCTACTGAGCTATCTCCCCAGCCCCCAGTAGTTAATCTTTTACCCTAACATTTTATCCTGAACATTTTCTTGTTAATGAATATTCTTCAAAATATCCAAAATAGTAATTTTTAGGACTTCTTTTTTTGAGCACTATATTACTGTGCAGGTAGATAGCCAATGAAAATTTTCATTAGCTGCTTATGGCTACCCAAGAAATATTGTGAAATTAGAGTGAGATAATAAATGTTAAGTTCAGTACACCATGCCTGACAGACAGTAGATATTCAGTAAACACTAACTGGCTATCAGGTTATATGTCTTAAAATAAAATCCATTGAGGAAAGACTAGGACTCTAAAACCTCTGAGCATAATTTGACTATTCATTAAAATAATTTTGTTTCACATTTTCAGTGAAACATCTTGAAATGTATAAACAGACATGAAACTAAGTTTTAAATTCATTTTCTTTGACATCAGTGAATTTTATAGGATATTACATTGTACTATCAACTTTCCTTTTGTTTTTTGTATTTAGGGCAGGGTGTACAGGGTGTTCAGGGTCTCACTAGGTAGATCTATCTGACTCACAGTGACCCTCCTGTTTACAGCCTCCCAAATGCTGGGATTACAGGTGCACACCATCACGCCCAGTCTGAAGTGCCATCTCAGTGTACCCCAGAGGCGAGGCCAGCACAGCACAGCGGAGATTGAAACCCAGCTGCTGCGCTCTGCCAAAGCAGGCACTTTAGTCTACTGAGCTATCAGCTTGACACCCTACTGTCAAATTTCTGTATAATAGCACAACAACTTTTCTGGTTTTAAAAATAACTACTCAAAATTTTTCTTAATGTTATAATTATTAACAGTATAGGGTAATGCACACTTTGAAGTTTAGAGATACAAGAGCTAAATATTGTGTTTAACTTTCTGGGACACTATGGGAAGTTGAAAAAGTTTAAAGCACATTAAAATAAAATGGTCACTTCTTGACTAAACTTGAAAATCTGAAAAAATATTTTTGTTATATCAAATAAATAATGAGCTATTTTCAACATAGCAAATAAGATTTTGTAGTTATAGGTTTTGGTTGTGCTGTGGCTCAATGGGTGACACCAGGCCCTACATGGTCTTAGTGGGGCCCCTATTTGTTTTTGGCTGCTCTGAAGGATTTTTTTCTTTTTTTTCCTGGCTCGGGATGCCCTTAGGGCAGGTCTGGTTAGGCTTGAGGATCTGGGGATGGAACCATAGCATCCTGCAGCTTACTGCTTTGTTTAAGCAGGCACTTAAAACAGCTGAGCTAATGGGCAGGCCCCGATTTTCTTTTCTTTTTATTTTTCTGGTGGAATCAGGGATTGAACTCTGGCCCTTGCACTTGCCAGGCAAGCACTTGTCCTACTGAGCCATCTCCGAGCCTTGGCTGCTCTGGATATTGGAGGACTTCTCTAAAATTTGTTAAACCTTTCAAATTGTAAGGTTTACTGCGTACTATTGACTTTTTGGTAGTCCTATGTGGTTTAATAAAGAGCTTTGAGCTGAAATTTGTGCTGAGCTTTACAGTAAAGAAAGGTGACTAGAAGAAACTGAGAAAATTTTATACATTCTAGAAATTTGCCTTCCTTTCCATAACCCCATGTATATAAGTTCTCGTTTTTATCTCTAAGAAACTTGTACTTACTTTACTTGTATTGGTTTTAGGAAGACTCCTTTAAAAAGTTTCTGCCATTCCATTCATGATCAATTTAAAAAGTATAAATACACAGAAGTCAATATCATCCTTAGAGAGTGGGTAGCACAGACATCCACATGAAGCTTCATGTGCTCATTTTTAAAGTCATTTGCATGCTGTGCTGCTGGAGACAAAACCAGATCTCTTCAGATTGAAAAAGATCAGAAGGCCAAATTTCTTTTCAGACCAAGTAACTAATTAACATGCCTTACATATGCACTTATTTACTTGGAGTGTTGATAATTCTAAGAGAACCACAACAATTTCAGGGACTCAGAACAAACCAGAAATCTTCCACTGTGCTTTAACATCTTAGGAATAAAGCTTTGCCAGGTCTTCACTGGCTAGGCTAACAGTAAGAGTGTATATACTAATGCTGCCAGTAACAGATGTTAAAAAAAAAAAAAAAAATCCTGTATTGAGAAGTGAAGAACTACAGAGAAAACTAGGGGAAAACCCTTTTCAGAATAATTTCACCAGGTAACAGATGACGTTTTTGCTTAATTAAATATAAAACTTCATTTGTGATAGTTTGTAGATGAGGTCCACCTTAAATGTGGTGCAAGTAAATATTAAACAGCAGTAAAAATAATTACAAAGAACTATTGAGTGTTGTACCTACTTTACACCTGCACTTTTTTTTTTAATAAGGTACCAAAAGATACATTATAAAAATTTTGCTTTCTTGAGAATTCTGTAACAGAAACTAATGGTCAGCAGAGTCATTTTCCCTGTCTCTATTTGTAGTTACTCTGTTTATTTGTTTGTTTTAGAAGGAACTGAACTCAAGACCTCGCTTGCCAGGAAGGTGCTATGCCACTGAGCTACATCCCCATGTAGTTATTTCTTATATAAAACTTTGAAAAGATTTGTTTTCATTGTGTGTGCATTGTGTTGAGATGTAAGCTCAGTTGTATTTAATCAGTTCTTCATTTGCCTCGGGTGGAATTTCAGTTAACTAAACTCTCCTTCTCATCAGTACTCCAAATTTCTTAAGAGATACTGAGGTTCTCAAAGTTTGGAATATAGCTTCACTTTTCTTTTCTATTCTTTCCTTTTCTTTCTTTTCTTTTTAGCATAGGTCTTCAATATGTAATTATGTTCAGGCTGACCTTACAGACTCAAATTTGTGGTGATCCTCTGCCTCAGCCTCCCAAGTGCTAGGATTATAGGTTTGTACAGTATCATGCAGCTAAAGCATAACCTTTAACTATTAATTGGGACAAAATTTACTTAGAACAATATTGATCTAGGTACACTAACAGTGAATTAAGAATCTTAGCATAATGTGAGCCACATTTGAAAGGAAAAAAGATGAACACACGTGAAAGAAAATTGAGAAATATCCCAGCATATATACGTTAATGCTCTACTATGTGCTAGGACATGTTAGTCAGAAGAACAGAGATGCATAAAGGCCACTATGGTCAGAGGAAATGGAATTTGAAGGAAACCTTTAAGAAAAAAGTTGGGTCCAAAGCCAAGGGAGAACAGATCTTCATCCTAGAGTACCAGCAGAGTGGAAGAACATACAAAACCTGTTTGTGGCACACTGAGCAGACATTAGTGGAAAGTTGAGCTAGTTCTGGTGAGATGGTAGAGGACCTTGATATTGTTCAGTAGTTTAAGGTTGAAAAAGGACATCAAAGGAGCAAGGGAGATGGCTCAGTGGAATAAGCGCTTCCCTGGCAAGGGCCTGAGTCCAATCCCTGGTCTCCCCCCAAAAAAGGACATCAATATCAACTCATTAAGTAAGAAATACCATTGTCTGATAAGCATGAAGCTTTAAACTCCTATATAAAGAAATTTAAAATTAAATTATATTGTTTATCTGTAAGATTAGCAAAACTTTTAAAGATTGATAATGTTCAGTCAAGTTAGTTAGACTATGAAGAAATGGGAGATCTTATATAAAGTTAAATCACTCAACACTTAAGTACAGAACACCTCTTGTACCAGGCATTATGGAAGGCACTCACAGTGCCTCAGAGAAGAAAATAAAAATTTCCAGTCCGTAGAGAATCTTCATTCTGCTCATATTGGTCAGTGTAGTTGCATTTGATTTGTTTATTGTTCTATATTGAATAATACATAAATCATGGTCTGTACCTTCAATAAATGCTTTTTGAGAAATTGATATATATAAAAGATTATAATGCTAAGTTCTGTGAGAAATGAAAATATGAGGGAAACCGATATCTGCTTTACTTGAGGGGTGAGGATGAGAATGAAAATGTGGCTGAAGATACCTTCAGATTCTTTTTTTTTTTTTTTTTTTTAGTTTTTTTGAGACAGGGTCTTACTATGTAGTTCAGGCTGGCCTTAAGCTCACTTTGTAGCTCAGACTGGTCTCAAACTCACAACAATCCTCCTGCCTCAGCCTCCCCAGTGCTGGGATTACAGGCCTGTACCACCACTCCCAGCTCTACCTTCAGATTTTTTTTAATTAACCTAATGAAAAGCAGAGCTAGTGATAGAAAATATTAATGCTTGCAAATATTTACTACCAGATTTTAAATGTCAAGGGCTGACCAAATAGCTCAGCTGATTAGAGCACCTGCAAGCAGGCACAGGAGTCAGGGGTTCCATCCCCAGGCCTGCCATGCCGGCCCTGTGGGCAATTGAGACTAAGTGTGGTGGCACATTCCTGTAATCCTAGCACTTGGAAGGCTGTAAACAGGCAGATCACTATGAGTCCAATCTAGTAGTGAGACCCTGAACACTCTGTAGACCCTTCCCTAAAATACAAAAAAAAACATATTTTAAATGTAAACATGATGTAAAATTAAGATTTATTTGTTGTAAGGAATATAGCTCAGTGGCACAAGCACCTGCTTGGCAAGCTCAAGTCATCAGTTTGATTCCTGGCACAAAGAAAAAGAAATTAAAAGAATATTGTTTGAATAGATCTTAATATTTAGTTAAAGTCAACATAGAAAGATCTGCCCCCCCCCCCCACGGGTGTGCGGAGACTGAGCATTGTGGCGCATGCACCTGCCATCCCAGCACTTGGGAAGCTGAAAACAGAAGGTATGAGTCCAATCTGTGTAGTAAGACCCTGTATTAAATACATTAAGAAAAAAAAAAGATTTTGCTATATTTTCACTAGAGAATGAAAAGCTGGTTACCCATGTAAATACTTAAAAACTGTAGATACTTTGAAAGTTTATAAAGGAAGAAAGTAGGTTAGTGGATCTGTAAAGCTGGTGGGGATTAGGGATCAGAAAGAAGGCTGTGGGGAGAAATTGGGGAGGAGAGAGGGTAGTGGTCGGGGACACAGAATTTCTTTGGAGGATAATGAAAGTGTTCTGAAATTAAGGTCTAGTGATATTTGCATGAATAAATAGACTATTACTGGAATTGTATGCTTTAAATGGATGGGCTTTCTTGTAGGTTTGTTGCATGTCAATAAAATTATGTATCAAAAAACTATCAATAAAGAAATTTCTAAATGGGAATGGTTTGAACATTTTCTTTGCATTTCCCAGTATCTGGTACACACTTCAGTCCTTCAAATGAGGAGAATAAGAGAGGGAGGGATGGAGGAAAGAACCCCCCCCTTTAAAGAGAATAGAAGAAATAATGGAAATACAGCTTGTATAAATAAGGAGGGAAAAGTGGTAGAAGGGCAGGGAATGGGAAGAAAGAAGAAGCAAGATGTATCATATATAGGTACAAATTCTCTTTTTTTATGCATTCAGTACAGAGGATACAAGGTCTACAGGGTCTCACTACATAGATTGGACTCATAGTGATTCTCTTATTTTCAGTCTCCCAAGTGCTGGGATTATAGGCATGCATCACCACGCCCAGTCTAAATTCTTTGATGAATGTTATCATTATGTATATGGAAAATGTAACAATAAAAATGATAGTTATAAAATAAATTCTGTAAGTGTATATCAAGTAAATAAATAGCCATTACCTATTCAAAAAATAAAGTAAAATGGCTATCACTGGGCATAATGGTGCATGCCTGAAAACCCAACAGTGGGGAGGCTGAGGCAAGAGGATTGCCTCAAGTTCAAGGCCAGCCTAGGCTGCACAGTGAGTTCACAGCTAGCCTGAACTGCATAGTGAAACCTTGCTTTGAAAAGAAGGAAAAAAAGTTAGAAATCTGAAAATGGAGCTTTTGCTATTCAAGAATTCTCTCTCTAGAAAAACAAATTCTATGTCTTGTGTGCAACCTTGAGAAGATAAAGCAGATAGAATGTAAAGGGAGAACAAAGGGCAGCACAGTTTAAAGTTGTAAAAATGAGGTCCTTCGAGTGTGGAGTTGCCTACCAAATGATGCTACATCAGTGAAAGCACTTTGGATTGCTTTTCTTACTGTGTGGATCGCTTATACTTATGAGCAGCTGTGTTAAGCTCTCCGTTGTATCTGACCTGCTACAAGAAACAGACAACAGATGACTTGAGTGCTGCGTATGTGGCAGTCAAATTAACAAAGTTAGACCCAAGATTTGACAAGTTTATCAGCATGCACACAGTAACATTAATTGTACAAAAGCATGTTAAATGCAAACTTTTACTTATCAAAGAAAAGCTGTAATACTGAAAAAAAAAATGGTTGTCAGAAAACAGAAACTGATGTGTTTTCCAGTTCTAATTTCAGCTGATTATTAAGGCATCATGCTGTGTCAATTGAGCGGATAGAATATTTTTTTCAGGTCATGTCTTAAAAATTAAATTGGAACATTTCACAATAATGTGTTTTTAAACACTAAAGGTCAGTACAGAGAATGTAGTAAAAAAAGTCATCAGAGGGATGGTTTCCCTCAATTCAAGATTGCCTTTACTGTGGACATTCTCCAACTTTTATGTCTACTCTATCCCCACTTGCAATAAAAACTCTGCTTAGTTGTATTTTGTATTACAAAATGCATTATGGTATGTGAGGTTAATGTGGATGCTTGTCAAAGTACAGTTGTATTACTTTTCACAGTATTTCAACTAATTTCTTTATTTTTTTGTAATTGGGAAAGTTTTTATAAAACTGGAGAACTGTAAATTGCTATGTTGTGGTCTTTTCAAGTAAGTATCATAATGTAGCTCTCCACTTTTATAGCAACAGCTAGAAACCATTAGCATAGTAATCAATATATCATAGTTACAGAGATTTTAATGTTACTTGTAGAATTCTGATTTGTTGGGTTATTGGTCTCCTGCTATTAATTATTTGGCTCCATCTTTTTTTCTGTTAATAGTTAAGTATTATTGGGAAATGTCAGTTTTCTAGCACAAATGCATCTTGAGCATTTTCAATGGCATTCTACTTTGGTAAGCATTCATTTTTTCATTTTATTCACTTAGTGTCCACTTGGCAAGAAGAGTGCTTCAGTTAGAAAAACAAAACTCATTGATTTTAAAAGATCTGGAACATCAAAAGGACCAAGTAACACAGCTTTCACAAGAGGTAAATAACTTAAGCAGAAGAAAGACATATAAAGAAACATAGTGTTCATTTTGATTCTCTGTAATTCCTTTATTTTATGAGTAATTTTTTTAAAAAAGTTGTTTGTACGAAGTGATTTCACAATTTATAAAACTAATTGTTAAGGCCCTATAAACAACTTACAGTGTATGGAAAAGCTCAGAACAAGAGTGAGATTCAGTGCTCAGACTGAGTATAAATGCAAGCTAGAGAAACAAAGCTTGGATTTCTGAGAATATCAACCAGAAAAACAAGTTGGACAAATTTTGGTGAGTTGTTTTTTATTGATGCTTTACTTTTTAATTTTTTTTTTTTTTCTGCAGAACCGGGGATTGAACTCATGCCCTTAGCGCTTGCCAGGGAAGCACTTATTCCACTGAGCCATCTCCCCAGCTGATGCTTTACTTTTTAAATAATTTTTTTTGTTTCTGTTCAGTAGAAAATCACTTATTGAGCACTTAAACGTAGTTTGCCCTTAAAAATTGTTCACATTCATTCTCGTGTCCTTATCACCTTACAGTCCGTTATTTAAAGATCACATATTTTGCACTGCATTTTTAGCTCTCTTATTAAGTCAGTATCCATTTTTCTTTTGAAATTTCAGCCCATGAAGCAATTAGAACCAAATCTTCCCCCTTACTAGTATTCGTTTTATTTTCTGACCTTCACGTAAGTTTTTCTATGTCAATATTTTAAAACTTATAAAAGCTATTTAAAGGGATTTTAAAGTTATTAATATAGACTGTATATTCCTTGTTTTCCTAAGGACCTGTTCATATTTGTCTTTATAGCATCATATAATTAAAGCACTTTTAATATAACATTAAGAGGACCTCTGTCCTGGATTTTTGCTTTGTTTTTAATTTTTATGTATTTGGTACAGGGTTTCACTATGCAGCTCAGATTCGTAGTGATCGTCCTGTTTTCAGTCTCCCCAGTGTTGGGATTGCAGGCATGCACCACCATGCCTGGTTTCATGGCTGGCTCAGTGTGCCTGGGGTGGGGCCACCACAGCATGCAGTCCCAGGGATCGAACCCTGGTCCTTGTGCTTGCCTAAGTAGGCTCTTAGTCTGCTGAACTATATTGCTGGCCCTCTATCTTAAGCTTTTTTAAGAAACAAATATTTCATATTATTACAGTGCCCAGCATGACTTACTGCTCAGGGTGAATGTAATGAGATACTAACACATGCTAACAGTCAATCAGCTTTCCAAAAGGGATGTGAAGGAGGACTGTCATCTGTTGCATGTGCTTGTGTCTGTGACATGTGACTGATACAAGCTGCCGAACAGTGTTACTAGATGTTGATAAGAGCAGAAGTTGTCAGCAGCATACCATTGCATAATGTTTGCAACACATACATAAAGTGGGCATTTGTAAACTGATTTGTTCCCTTGTTTTTAATACAATTGATTTTATCATAATTTTTTTTTTTAAATTATGATTGCATTTAGCAGTCAACACACTTACTAAAAAGTTACTAGTTAGCCAGGCAGGGTCATGCACATATGTAATCCTAGTACTTGAGAGGCTGAGACCAGAGAATTACTGTGAGTTTAAGTCCAGCCTGGGCTACATAGAGAATGCAAGCCCAGAGAGAGAGAGAGACAGAGACAGAAACAGAGACAGAAATTACCACTTACCTTTCACAAGCTAATATAAGCTAACTCCAGCCCAGTACTGTGTAAAAGCACAGAAAGATAGATAAGTACAGAAGCAGATGAACCTTTGGCCAGGTGTAGCTAGTAATCATAGGCAGCTGGGAAGCTGAGACTGGAAGGTCATGAGTTCAAGCCCAGCCTAGGCAGTGTAACAAAACTCTTGTCCCTCCCTGACAAAAAAATTTCCCCAAATAAACTTTTGCTTGCTAATATAGATCTCTCATATTGGTGAGAAATTTTGTGTAAGACAGAGTTTCACTGTACAGTTCACGCTGGCCTTGAATTCACTTTTAGCCCAGACTGACCTTGAACGTTCAGGGATCCTGCTGCCTCAGCCTCCCAAGTGCTGGGATTATAAGCCTGCACCTCCATACCCAGCTTCTCATACTGGTTTTAATTTTATAAAACCAATCACAATACTTTTACAAAGTAAAACGTTAAATATATGCTTGTATATTTATGCATCTTTATATTTTTTCAAAACATTTCCTGCCTCTCTGAACTCTTCAGTTAATGAAATAAAAATTTCTACATGTGTACACACTCTCATATAAGTTGTTAGGGGAAAGAAAATTAAGAGCATGTATAATTAATTTATATGAAGCAGTTTTAAAATATACTGTGGCTTATGTTGAGGAAAAACCTTAAATACTGAAATATTTGTGATGTGAAATAGAATCATGATTAGAATTTGCCTTAAAATACTCAATGGAAGGCTGGCCAGATAGCTCAGTGAACTAAAGTGGCAGAGCACAAGCAGTCAGCGTTTGATACCCAGCACCACAAGCCGTTCCCTCTATGCCCCCAGGGCACACTGAGACAGGGATAGAGACTGGGCACGGTGGCATGGGGCACCTATGATCCCAGCTCATAGGAGGCTGAAAACAAGAATCAATATGAGTCCGATCGTAGTGAGACCCTGTAGACCCTGTACTAAATAAGGAAAATAAATAAATAAAGATAGATTAAAATTGCCACAGGATTTATGCTTTGGAACAGGTTGAATGTTTAAACTTGGGCATAATGAGACATAATGCACAGATACAGCTCATAGCTAATTTTAGAAATACTACTGAGTCATACGCTATTTGGATTATGGCAGAGGTTATGCATAAATGGGTTGCCAGAATGAAAATGCTACATAGTACTCAAAATGAAGAACCACTTTCTTTTTTTAGCAAATTTTTGCAGTATAATCATTATACACTTGGGCCAGGTATGGTGGCACACACCTGTAATCCCAGCACTCAGGAGGCTGAGGAGGAGTCCCACTGTGAGTTCAAGATCAGGCTAGTGAGTTCAAGGCCAGTCTGAACTGTATAACAAGTCCCTGACTTTAAAAAAAAATTATATTTATATATATATATATATATATATATATATATATATATATATATATATATATATATATATCACATGTATGTACCCATGAAATTGTTGCCAAAGTATATATGCTGACTGCATACAGCCTCGAGGTTTCCTGTATCATTTGGAGTCTCTTCCTTCTAACCCACCTGTCCCAGCTCCCAAGTGGCTACTGGTTTGCTCTCTGTCAGTGTGCATTTCCTTGACTTTCTTGTAAAACAGGCATACTGAGTGTTAGTTGCTTCCCTGTCTCTGGTACATAATCACCCACACCCACACTTGGTTTCATATTCCTAAGGGGATTCAGTCTGTGGTTGGTTGCTCCAAGAAGAATGGTGTGCCATGGCAGAGGGGCATGACAGAGGACATGTTCACTCCATGGCAGCCCGAAAGCAGAGCAGTACACTCTGTCAGGTCCTGCCCCACTGTGACCCTCCTCCAGCTGACCCCACTGCACCTTCAGCCAAGGATTTATCAGTGGATGAATCCATTATGAGCATAAGACCCCCAAGAGCCTGTCACCTTTAGAGTTCCTATCCCTGGGTACAGGAGGCTTTGGGGAAATGTACATAACATAATATTAGGCATTTTAAAATGGTCAGCATCCATTCACAGTGTTGGGCAGTGACCACATCTGTCTTGTTGTAGAACCTTTTTCCCCTCCTCTATTTTTTAACAATGGTCTTATTAAATCACCCAGGCTGGGTTCAAACCTGTAAACCGCCTGCCTGCGAAACATTATTTCCCTATAATGAAACCTTCTACCCATGAAGGAGTTTATTCCCACTTTCCTTTGTCCTGCAACCGTAATTGACTTTGTTTCTGTTGGATTATGTACTTTGCATATTTTATCTAAATGAAATCATAGAACAACTATTTGGGTCTGCTTTCACTGAGAGTTTTGGTTGTTTGATGGGACTTTTTTGGAGAGACAGGATTTCACTGAGTAACCTAGTCTAGCCTTGAACTTGTGGCATGTTCCTGCCTTAGCCTTCCAAGTGCTGGGATTACAGGGTGCACCCCCATGCCCAGCCCATTTTATTTTCAGTGTTGATCTATATTTTAACGTACATCTAGGTGTACTTCATTTGATTTTATGGCTAAGTAACATTCCAATGCATATATTTACCATCATTTGTTTCTTCATTCACTGACAAACATTTGGGTTGTTTCCACCTTTAGATGATTGTAAAGAATACTGTTGTGCATGTGCAAAGCAAACAGATGTTTACGTCCTTATTTTTAATTATTTTAAGTGTGTATTCAGGAATGGAATTTCTAGGTTCACCTTTGGGTTTGGAAAAGTATTTTCTGTGGTCAAAGAATTAAAGATTGAGGCACCTACTCCCTTCTCTCTCTAAGTTCTTGAAAGATGTTTCTCATCCTCTTCTAGGTGACATTATCTCTGCCAAGATGCTGCTTTGATCCTTAACTGTGTTCTTCTCTCTAAGTAATATGTCTTTTGGGGAAAAAAAAAAAAAAAAAAGATGATTTTAAGATTAGCCTTCCTTATTGACTTCAGGCATTCGGATGATATGGGTTTTGTCATGTTTCTTGTTGCTGGCTCTTGTTGAACTTCTGTGTGACGTCATTAACCTTAGACTTTTAAAAAATAAATAAATAAATAACCTTAGAGTTTTTTACTTGGTTTTTTTCCCGTTCTGTCGTTCCTCTTTTTTTTTCTGATGGAACTAGGGATTGAACTCAAGCCCTTGGTATTACCAGGCAAGTGCTTATTCTACTGAGCCATCTCCCTAGCCCCTGTCATTCCTCTTTTCTTTGTGAACTCCAATTAGATATAATCATCTGCCTCAAGTTATCCTGCAAGAGCATAACTGGTGTTCTGCTCATTCTTTTTTTTTTTTTTTTTTTCTGCCTTTTGTATAACTTCTATTTTCTATGTCAAGTACACTGAACTTTTCTCCAGCATATAATCTGCAATAAACACAATCTACTGTTTTTCTTTTCTGGTATTACAATTTCCATTCCTGAAAGTTCAGTTTGGATTTTTTATATATGCTCCAAGTTTTAACATTTTGAAACCTTATTTTCTTCAGTATGAGAAATACATTCCAATAACTTCTGATATCCTTGCTTACTAATTCTATTATTGTGTCATTTCTTGGTTCATTTCAAAGACACTGACTTATCTCATGCTGAACCATATTTTCCTGCTTCTTTACATGCTCATTTTATACAGTGCTGGATGTTGTAACTTTTACTTTAGTGCTAGATGGTTTTATGTTCTGTTAAGTTCTTGTTGACACGCTTAATGAAAGATGGCTATTCTTGGAAATGATTTATTTGGTTCTTACAAATTTTGCCTTAAACTTTTATAAACAGAGGACTGATTTTTCTTCTATACTGTGAGAAAACCCTAGTGAATACTCAAGACCTGTGAATTGATGACATTTTCTTCTTTGGCTAGTAGGAATTACTACTTTTTCCCAATTGTGTTAGTAGAGACTGTTACTGGTAAGCTTTTTTTTTTTTTTTTTTTTTTTTTTAATATACTAGGAATTGGACTCAGGGCCTTGTGCTTCACAGGCAGATACTGTACCACTGAGCTACATCCCTGGCCCTGTTATTGGTAGTCTTGGAAGTAGTTTTACTTTCTCTTTTTTTTATTAGTGTATTTTAGATATACATAACAGCATTCATCATAGAGAATTTGTACTGTATATGAGATATCTTTGATATATCTTCTTTTTCTTTTTTTTGTATGGTAACAGAATTTGAACTCAGGACCCTGTGCTTGCCAGGCAAGTACTTATTCTACTGAGCTATCTCCCCAGCCCGTCTTCTTTCTTTTTATCCATTTCCCTTCTCTCCCTTTAACTTGTCTTCCCCTCCTTGTTGTTTTGTTTTGTTTTGGATTATTTTATACCAGGAATCAAACTCGGGACCTTACACTTGCCAGATAGGCACTTGTGTTGCTAAGCTATACCCCCAAAACCCCCTCCTTGTTTACAAAAGCTTTTGTTTCCCTTTTTCCTTCTTTTTTTCCCTTGTCCCTTCTTTCTTTCCTTACCACCTGGTTCACTTCCTCATTTGAACGTGTTCTTCCCATTTCCCAATAACTATTATACATCCTGAGTCCTTAGTTATACTTTCAGTTTTCCACACCAGAGGAATCTCCACCCTGATTTCCACAGTGGCTGCACCAGTCTGCCCTCCTACTGACAGTGGAGAAGAGTTCCTATTTCCCCATATCCCCACCTGGCAGTTTCTGTACTCGCGTATACTATTCACTGCTGTGTAACTACTGAAGAGGGGCTGTCTATCAATTTTCAGAGTTCTTCCTCTTTGTAGTCTTCTTTTTTTCATGACTGTCAGTTACTTTTCTTGTTGCTGAGACAAAAGGTTTATTTCAGTTCATAATTTATAGCAGTTTCAGCCTAGAGTTGGCTGGCTCCAAGGTAAGGTGGCATGGCAGAAGGGCATCACAGAGGAGAAACAGTTCATGGCAGTTCAGGCAGAAGGCAGGGAACAATAAAGCAGCCAGCATCCCTTTCCGTTATCCCATCTAGGCTACAAGCCTTTTGGGAAATGCCAAGCACACCCAGGATGGGGCTTCCTATACCCTATCTGTAGCAGTGCTGTATCAACCCATGGACTGATTGAGTCATCACACTTTTAATCCATGTTCACATATCCTAAGACCCAGCTACCTCTGAAAAGACTAACCTAGGAGTGCCTAAAGCTTTGAGGGGACATCTAGAAACTAGCCATAACAACCACTCTACTATGTGAACTCTGGTTTCTACTCACCTTGGTTTCTACTTCTAGCAACTGATCCTTAATATAGTAGTTAAGCAGACTCTGCCTTAAATTCTCCCTGCACCATAGCCTAGAAGCTCTCCCCAAAAGATACCCTGGGACAGCCATAGAGATAGGCTGGTTTGTTCCTTGTGTCCCAGGGTCATAGTTGTTTTCATAGTTGTTGTCTAGCAACTCTAGACCATCATTTCTTTAGTAGGTACAGCACAAAAGAGAAAAATATTAATGAATTTTGTGTGTGTACATGTATGTACATGTGCCCATTAATTATCAAGGAACTGCTAAATATACAATAGAAGATCCAGGCATGCTCTTTTCTCTTTCCAGTTAATAATTATCAGATTCATATTATATTCTACCACTGACAAAATAGGCAAGTTCTTCCACCCTTAACACATACAGCTTTGTTCACCTAGACCTCCCCTGCTAAGCTGTCCACTTAGAGATTTAATTCCAAAAAGCCTATCTAGGAAAAAACTGTATATTGTTAGTTTTTAAATGATTTGAGAAAGACTTTAAAATACATAGATAAAATAAGGTCTGATCTGTGTATACTAACTTTAAAAGACATGCATACAATATTGATGATTCCAGAAACATGGAATTGTTTTTATTTAAGCATAGAACACATGAAAAAATAGAAAATATGTCATGCCAAAGGGACATAAATGTTTCTAGTAAAACACCATTAATATAAAACAAACTTTATGGAGATAAACTTATAAGCAGAGAATTGCCTGTCTGCACATTTCCTGAGTTCTTTTTCTTCAAAAAATAAAGTATGTTTATACCTGGTGTAAATGGTCTGGATGCAGCCTAGCAGAACTTTCATACAGGGCTCCACTCCAGAACATTCTGCACATTTAAAGCAAAGCATGGGAGACATTTGGGTGACTGCAGTAGGGGGATGAGTGACTCTGTGAAGCTTAGCATCTAGGATGTGACTCTCCTGTTGGACCACAGGAGTCTCCAGTCCATCCATGTTTGTCTCTTCACTATCAAACAAGCCTTCCCACTGGGATGACCGGGGGTGGCAGCAAAAAACAACTCATTTTTACCTTTGGTTTTTTTAAACTGATTTTCATGTATTACTAAGTCATTTGTAAAAGCCAATATAATTTTTTTAAAAACATACAGATTCAGTAACCAACATAATATCTATTTCATAATAGTTGTAGACAAAATGTTGATTCATTAGAACTAGATCTGTCCTGTAAATTGAACATAAGTAGCTTTCTGAATATGAAAATTATCAGCAAAAGCCGGTTTTTAAAACATGCCTGAGCCGGGCGTGGTGGCGCATGCCTGTAATCCCAGCACTTGGGAGGCTGAGACAGGAGGATTGTTGTGAGTTCGAGACCAGCCTGAGCTAAAAAGTGAGCTTAAGGCCAGCCTGAACTGCATAGTGAGACCCTGTCTCAAAAAAAAAAAAAAAAAAAAAAAAATAAAACATGCCTGTAGCTGGGCATGGTGGCAAATGTCTGTAATTCCAGTACCCAGGAAACTGAGGTAGGGAGGATCACTGTGAGTTTGAGGCCATCCTGACCTGTGTAGTGGAATCCTGGCTCAAAAAATACCAAATACTAAATCAATCAATGAATAAATTGAGCAATCAATTAATTGAATAAATAAAATAAAACATCTATAAATAAAGATTATATTCTAGCAGTATTCTTTGTTACCCAAAATTTCACTGGTAAGGAACTAAATGGATCCCCACATATAGATACCCAAATACATTCCTACAGAAATAGAGGTATTTGAGGTGATACACACCAGAAACAGAAATCACTGATGCTGCTTAGCTTTGTGGAGGAGGCGCTGAGGTTGGAGGCTGAGTGGGAGGCACGCTTGGGTTTCCGTTCTGTCTGAAGTTTGAATTACTTGCTGTGTCTAAGTGGTGCTCTCTCCTGCCCTCCTCTCCTTCCTCACCTCCCTCTATTTCATTATCAAGAGCAAGGATATTAAAGGAATGTGGAAGTGTTCCAGGGTGTCAGAAAAGGAATTTACCAAAGGAAAAATTGAAGAGCATCTAAAAGCATTAAATATGCACCAGAAAGCTTTACAGCTGAGCCATAAACAGGAAGGGCATCTGATATATACTGGAGCAGGGGGAAGAAAGAGGATCACAGGAAAGTGAGCTTCTGCTTGTTGGAGTCTTTGCACCTCTCCCCAGTAAGTTTCAGTACCTACCAGCAATGTCAAGATACCTAATTTCTACAAACTTGGCAAATACCTGAAGAAATACAGCAGTTGCCTGACCTGTTCTTCCTAGTGACAACTGCTAAGAGTGTCCTGTCACTAGTGAGCTGAGGCTCTTGGAAGAAGTCTAGGGGTACAGATGACCCTCCAGCTCCACCTCCACATTTTAAGCAGGGAGGATACACCTACCACAGCCCTAAGGAAGTACATCTCATGACCACACTTCCCTAGTTTATCACACACACACACACACACACACACACACACACACACACACTCTCTCTCTCTCTCTCTCTCTCTCTCTCTCACAGGAGATTGAGGCCAGGGCCTCCCTCACAGTAACAGACAGGTAATCTGCCATTAAGCTAATCCTAGCTTCTTTCTTTTCTTTTTTTTTCTTTTCTTTTCTTTCTTTCTTTCTTTCTTTCTTTCTTTCTTTCTTTCTTTCTTTCTTTCTTTCTTTCTTTTTCCTTTCCATTCCTTTCCTTTCCTTTCTTTTCCTTTCCTTTCCTTTCTTAATACAGCATTGCTAAATTGCGCAGGATAGCCTCAGACTCAAGTTCTCTCTGCTTAGCCTTCCAGGTTGTTTGGATTATGAACATACACCGCTCCTAGCTTCCCATAATATTCTTACAACCATTGATAAGAAAAAAGTTGATCTTTTATACCCCCAGGGGGAACATTGGAAGATGCTACCAATCAAACTATGAAGCGGTACTTTGTTATCAGTTTCATTTTTTTCCACTTTAGACATAGCTTCTGTTTAGACCTTTCAGCAGTGATTTTTATCATACATTACCCAATTGTTTCTATACTTTACTTATAACAAACTTTGTTTCAGATCACACTGTAATTTTTTGCATTTAAAAATCACAATTTGACTTAACCTGTGAAGGATTAACCATACTTAAAATTCAATTGAGATAACTGTAAACAGCTAAGACCAAAATTGTTCCCATGTGCTCTTGACTTGTAACAAAGGTACCTAACATTCTCATAGAAGAGAACTAATACTATCTATGATGTCCTTTGCCTCCCAAAATGCTTCCCTGTCTGTTGATATTAAAATTCCTTTAATGTTAGAAATACAAGTCTTAACTACATTTCTTAATTTTTTTTTTAATTTGGTAAATGAAGCTTACCCATCCATCCCAAGTTTTTCTGAGAGCCAAGGATATATAGCTCAGTGATACGAGTGCCTGCCACACAAAGCACAGTCTTGAGTTCTATTCTCAATACAAAAAAAAAAAAGTTTTCTGCAGTACAAGTGTCCCTGGCGCTGTCAGTCAGGACTCCTTGTGCGGAGTGTCACCACCCTCCCTGCAGTGCCTAAACTCCATGTAGTCCCTACCCATACTGCTTCCCACCTCCTGCCCACTCTACTAGCAGGCTCCTGCCCCAGCTGCATCCCTTTGTTATCCTCCCTTTCTCAGCCCCATGGCTCACTTTGAAGTGTAGTTCTTGCCCTATGTGGCTCACATCCTTAACCCCAACCCTTGAAGGCTGAGGGACGAGAAGCATTGAGTTCAAGGTGAGCCTGAACTACATAGGGACACCCTGTCAAATGAATTAATGAATGAAGAAAGGAATTATCAGTAATGAATGCAGTTGTTGTTTTTCTCACATACAGACTACCTGCCTGTCCATTTTCATCTTATGCTGTTACACACATACAACACCATTCTTAGGTACCTGAATGCCCTGTGTGCTCTGCACTGCTTCAGGGTGTGCCTTTGTGCACTCTGGTCCCTGCCTTTCAGGGTCAGTGTCAGGTGTCACCTACTTTAGCAGTCCTTTTTCTAAACCCCGGGTATAACTGATTTCTATATCCATGTGCTATCCTGTATACCACCCTCTTTCCCTCACCTTCCTACTCCCCTTTGCCACCCCTTCTTCACCAGGCCCTCCCTGGTGAAGGCTGCATGACTCTAGCTCATATTAGTCCTCCTACCTCAGCTGCCTGAGTGCTGGAATTACAGGTGTGCACCATGACACACAGCTGTGTTTTCTTGCTCTCTTTTTTTTTTTCCTTAATACTGTTTGCACCAGGCATGGTTGCGCGTCTGTTATCCCAGCACTCAGGAGGCCAAGATTGCTTTGAGTTGAAGTCCAGCCTGAATTACAGATGCCTTGTTTAAAACAAACAACTTCTACTTGGAATTCAGAGGTGGAGGCCCTGGGCAGGTGTTTAGTACACTTTCTCTTCATGGCTCCTCTGTAAGAAACTGGCTTAGGGATTCAGACAAGAACAAAACTAAAAACAGAATGAGTAAAGAATGCTGGAAAATTACGGAGCCATTCACATGACTCTTGCCTAAAAGTTTAGAATTGGAAAATCGGGCAAGGTGGGACACACATATGATCCCAGTGCTAACATAGCAATATCCTGTCTCCAAAACCAACAATATTTTTGTATCTATTTTCATATTGTTGTTTTATTAATATTAAAGAATTTTCTTGAACATACATAAAAAGAAAACAAAGTGGTCACCAAATGTGTATGTCTACTGTCTACAAGAGCAATGCTAGGGACCTCGCCGGATCAAACCCAGGCGAATCTCATGCCGACCAAGTGAGTGAAAACTTCTGCCACGCTCTCGGAACCCTAAGATCCAGCCCAAGCCCAGGCCCAGCAAGTGTGTGAGAGAGCCTCCAGCCCTCCTGTACTCGCAGAACTTCTTCAGACCAAACCCATGCCACCTAACTAGGATGCTCTGCTGCACCTTTGGGATCCCTACACCCCTCCGCAGCCCCCCCAATCCTGCCACATGAGTTGCAACTTCTGCCGTGCTCTGGGGACCGTCCCAGATCTAGCACAAGCCCAGGCCAGCTAGTGTATGGGAGAGCTTCTGCACTCCCCTGCTCCTCCTGGGCCAGGGTAACAACAGGTTCACTTCCAAGGGCAGTAGGAAGGAACTGAGCACAACGGCTAGATCTAAGCCAGGCACAACTGCATAAATTCAAAGTTAATAGATCTGCACCTGAATTTAAGTAGGTGCTAACATTATAACTGCACCGAAGCTGTATGCCACAGGTCAGAGGTCAGTGCTATGTGAAATGAAAAAGAGAAGGAGCAAAATGCAAGCTTCAGCCTCGACCCCACCCAGAAGAAGTACAGAGGGCACTAGTTCAGCTGAAATGTATGAATTAATAATGTCTGAAGTAAAGAAACAACAGCAGAAAGGTATAGAGAAACTCAGAGCAGAATGAAACTCTGAAATAAAAAAAGAAATCTCTGAATTACCAGTGTCTAAAGTAAAGAAACAACAGCAGAAAGGTATAATGGAACCCAGCTCAGAAATAACCTCTGAAATAAATAAATAAATAAATAAATAAACAAACAAATAAATAAATAAAAATGAATTAATACCGTCTAAAGTAAAAAAATCAAATGTAGAAACCTATGGAGGAAATCAGATCAGAAATAATCTCTGAAGTAAAAGAATTAATAACTGCTACTAAAGACACTGATAAAAAAATAGAGGTGATTAGAAAAAATTGGATTCCTTGAATGAGCAATACAGGAGAGAAATAAGATCACATGAAGCAGAGTCAAAAAGATATAGAAGAATTTAAAATTTTAATGACAAGCTTGCAAAACAGTGAAAGTGAAGATAGAGTATCAGATCTTGAAGATGCTGTCACAACTAGCAAAAAAGGTAAGAAAATGTCTCTTAGAAACAACTAGGATGCAGGAAAAAATAATTCATCACCTGCAAAACAATGTGAAGATGAACAAGGTGAGAATGGGCATCACTGAGAAAGAAGGAGTCACTGCAAATGATATAAAAAGAGTATGGACAGAAGTAATAGCAGAAAACTTCCTAAATATGAGGAAATAATCTGACATTCAAGGAAACTAAAGCATACAGAACTCCAAATGATTTCAACCCAATTAAAAATATACCAAGAAAAAAAAATAATAATAAATAAATAAAAATATACCGAGACATATAATAATCAAGATCCCAGAAATCCAGCACAAGAACAATATACTGAAAGCCGCTAGAGAAAAGAAACAGATCACTTTTAAAGAAAAACCCATCAGAGTTAGGGCAGACTTCTCTTCACAAACCACGAAGGCAAGAAGAGCATGGTACAGAGTTCTTCAAGTCCTCTATGAAAACAAATTCCAGCACAGACTACTATACTCTGCAAAACTCTCTTTCAAGTTTGATGGAGAAGTGAAATGCTTCCATGACAAAGAACGACTGAAGAATTTCATGATGACAAAGCCAACCCTACACAGACTACTAAAAGATGTTCATAAAGTCAAATGTAAGTCAGTACAGCTCAATTATAACCATCAATGTAAGTGGACTCAATTCACCAATTAAAAGAGATAGACTGGCACATTGCATTAGGAAACACATTCCAACAATATGCTGTATACAAGAAACACACTTCACTCAAAAAGAAATTCACAAGCTGAAAGTCAGTGGATGGGAAACAATACTACATGCCCCAGCACTTGAGAAAAAAAGCAGGGGTAACAATCATGTTCTCAGACAGTCTCAACTTCAAACCAAGAATGATCAAACAAAATAAAGAAGGCTACTATATACTGGTTAAGGGAAAAATTCAAGAGGATGAGGTAACACTCATAAATGTATGTGCACCAAACACGTAAGCACCCAACTATATAAGACAAATCTTAATGCACATGAAAAATCTAATATCCAATACCACATTCTTGACAAGAGACCTTAACACACCCCCTTATCCGAAAACGATAGGTCAGGCAGACAAAAATTTAGCATAGTAGCAGAACTGAACCAGGGCTTGGAACAAATGGACTTGGTGGACATATACAGAATGTTCCACCCAACAGCTGAATATTCATTTTTTTTCAGCTGCACATGGTTCATTTTCTAAAATAGACCATATACTGGTCAATAGGTCATGCTTAAGTATATGCAAGAAAACAGAAATTATCCCATGCATATTATCTGACCACTGTGCAGTGAAACTGGATATAAATGAGACAACAAAACAGAAAAACCCCAAAAGTACATGGAAATTGAACAACATCCTACTCAGCAATCAGTAGGTCACAGATGAAAGTAAACAAGAAACTAAACACTATCTACAATTCAATGAAAATTCAAACACAACTTATCAGAATTTATGGAATGGAATGAAAGCAGGTCTCAGAGGGAAATTCATAACTGTGAACTCACACATTAGGAAAAGAGAACAGGAACAAATAAACACCCTAATGTTGCATCTCCAGCATCTAGAAAAGGAAGAGCAAACCAAACCCAGAGCCCAAAGATAGGAAGAAATCATAAAGATTACAGCAGAAATTCAATTGAGATGAAGAAAACAGTTCAAAGAATTAATGAATCAAAAAGCTGGTTCTTTGAAAGATTAAATAAAGGTGATAAGCCTCTAGCTAGCCTCATCAAAAAGAGGAAAGAAAAAATTCAAATACAACCAATAAGGAATGAAAAGGGTGTAACTACCACAGACCCAGTGGAAATTCAGAAGATTGTCAATAGCTACTTTGAGAATCTTTATGCTCACAGAATAGAAGACACAGAAGAAGTGGACAGATTCCTAGAAAGCTACAAATTACTAAAACTGAATCAAGATATAAGAATTCTCAATGACCCAATAACAGCCAACAAAATATGAAATGTAATAAAAAGCGTACTGACAAAGAAAAGTCCAGGTCCTAATGCATTCACAGCTGAATTCTACAAGAAATTTACAGAAGATATAGTCCCTATAGCCCTCAAACTCTTCAATTAAATTGAAGACAAAGCAGTCTGCCCAGGATCATTCCAGGAGGCAACTATTACACTGATTCCAAAACCAAGGTAAGATGCAACTAAAAGAGAAAACTACAGGGCAGTCTCCCTCATGAACATAGATGCAAAAAATCCTCAATAAGATCCTAGCAAATAGAATATAGCAAATCATCAAGAAGATCATACACCATGACCAGGTAGGATTCATGCCAGGGATGCAGGGATGGTTCAGTATTCACAAATCTATAAATGTAATAAACTATATCAACAGAGCGAAATCTAAAAAACACATGATCATCTCAATTGATGTACAAAAGGCTTTTGACAAAGTCTAGCACTCATTCATGTTCAAAGTCCTACAGAAAATTGGAATAGAAAGCTTCTTCTATTTGATAAAAGCCATCTGTGACAACCCAACGACATAATTCCAAATGGGGAAAAACTGAAATCTCTTACTGTCAGATCTGGTATAAGACAAGGATGTCTTCTATCACTCCTGCTATAGTTATAGAATCATTAGCTAGAGCAATTAGACAAGAAGGACAAATAAAAGGAATAAGAATAGATAAATAAGTTAAATTATCACTATTTGCAGATGACATGTTACTTTACTTGAAAGACAAAAAAAAAAACTCTACCATGAAGATACTAGAATTGATACACAAATTCAGTAGCATAGCAGGATACAAAGTCAATACTCAAAAGTCAATAGCATTCCTCTACACAGATAGCAAACACACTGAGAGAGAAATTAGAGAAGCAGTACCTTTTACAATAGTACTGCAAAAAATGAAATACCCTGGAATTCACCTAACTAAAGAAGTCAAAGATCTTTTCAAGGAAAATTATAGCACTCTGAAAAAAGAGATCGTAGAGGATTTCAAAAAATAGAAAGATATTCCCTGCTCCTGGATAGGCAAAGCCAATGTCGTGAAGACGGCCATACTCCCAAAATTCCTGGACAGATTTAATATAATCACTATCAAACTACCACCAACATACCTCCCAGACCTAGAGAAATCATTGCTAAAATTTTCTTGGAACCAGAAAAGATCTAGAATACCAAAGGCAATCCTGGCCAACAAAGACAAGGCAGTAGACATTACAATTCCTGACTTGAAATTATACTACAAAGCTACTGGGATAAAATCAGCCTAGTACTGCTAAGAAGATGGACCTGAGGATCAATGGAAAAACTAGAAAATACAGAGGCCTCTAGAAACACACTCAGCCACCTGATCTTGGACAAAGGGATGCTTACTGAAAAAAGAATTGCCTTTTTAACACATGGTGCTGGAAAACTGGCTCTCTGCATGCTGAAAACTAAAACTGGACCCAGGTCTATCACTGTGCACTAAGATAACGTCAAGATGGATTAAAGATTTAAACAGTTAAGCAGAAGCACTAAATCTCCTAGAAGAGAAAGTAAGAGGAACTCTTGAAGACATAGGGATAGGCAGAGTTCATGAAGAAATATCAAATCACACGGAATACTTGAAAGAATTAACTGGGACTTCCTCTTATTGAGAAGTTTTTGCATGTCAAAAGAAATTACTAGCAAAGTGAAAAGACAACCCACAAATTTTGAAAAATCTTGTCTAACAAGCACTCAGACAAAGGTCTGCTCTCTAGAATTTATAGAGAACTAAAAAACATTAGGGCCCCAAAATTTAAACACCCAATCCAGAAATGACCATCTGAGATAAACACACATTTCTCAGAGGATGAAATTAAAGAACCAAATAAATATATGAAAAACAGGTCCACATCTGTAGCCATCTGTGAAACGCAAATTAAAACAACACTGAGATACCATCTCACCCTGGAAAGAATGGCTGTCGTAAAGAAATGAACAAACAACAAATGTTGGAGAGGCTATGCAGAAAAAGGAACCCTTCTCCACTGCTGGAGGGAATGTAGACTGGTACAACCATTATGGAAATCAGTGTGGAAACTCTAAAAAGGTAGGACTGTAAATCCCATTCAAGCCAGCTATCCCCCTACTGAGAATTTTCCTGGAAGAACTGAAAACGTCATATCATAGTGATATATGTGTACTTATGTTTATAGCAACACAATTTGTGATAGCCAAATCTTGGAAACAACCAAGATGCCCTTCACCTGAGGAATGGATAAAAAAAAAAAATCTGGTATTTTTACACAATGGAGTATTACTCAGCTATAAAGAATGATAAACTTAAAGCATTTATATTTAAGTAGATGCCACTTGAACATATACTCATAAGTGAAATAAACCAGACCCATGTGGGTAAATATTTGTAATCTCCCTAGTTTAAGAACTCAAAAGAAAGGGCCAGGAGATGCTTCCCTGGCAAGCATAAGGCCTTGACTTCAATCCCCAGTTCTGGAAAAAAAAGAAAGAAGAAGAAACACAAATAGGTTTAACACAATTAAAAGGAAAGCAAGAACTTGAGGATTGGATGAGAGCGCAAGGAGAAAAGCTGGGAAGCATGACAGTGGCAAAGCCATACATTTATATGTACAGGATGGGTAACGCACTGATCCTGAGAAACAACAGCAAGTTTTTGAAACAGTATTGCTACCCCTGCTTTTTTTCTGAAGAGCTGGGACATGTAGTATTGTTTTCCATCCTTTGACTTTCAGCCTATGAATTTCTTTATGAATTTTGTGTTTCTTGTATACAGCATATTGTTGGATTATGTTTCATAATCCAATGTGCCAGTCTGTTTCTTTTAATTGGTGAATTGAGTCCATGTACATTGATCATTATAATTGAAATTTATTGACTTACAGTAGACAATGTTATTTACCTGCTGTTTTTTACTCCTTTTTCTCCTGTGCTTAATTGTTTGCCCTACTTAGTGGATTCTTTCTGTTCCCATTCGTGGAGTTCTGATCAGTTTGGTCCCTCTCTAGAACATCTTTTAGTAGTCTGTGTAGGGTTGGCTTTGTCATCATGAAATTCTTCAGTCGTTCTTTGTCATGGAAGCATTTCACTTCTCCATCAAACTTGAAAGAGAGTTTTGCAGGGTATAGTAGTCTGTGCTGGAATTTGTTTTCATAGAGGACTTGAAGAACTCTGTACCATGCTCTTCTTGCCTTCGTGGTTTGTGAAGAGAAGTCTGCCCTAACTCTGATGGGTTTTTCTTTAAAAGTGATCTGTTTCTTTTCTCTAGCGGCTTTCAGTATATTGTTCTTGTGCTGGATTTCTGGGATCTTGACTATTATATGTCTCAGTGTATGTTTAATTGGGTGTTCTGTATGCTTCAGTTTCCTTGAATGTCAGATTGTTTCCTCATATTTAGGAAGTTTTCTGCTATTACCTCTGCCCATATTCTTATATTTTTTGTATTTACTCCTTCTTTCTCACTGATGCCTATTAGTCTCATGTTGTTCAACTTTGCATCATCTTGCAGGTGATGAATTATTTTTTCCTGCATCCTAGTTGTTTTTAAGACATTTTTCTTAGCTTTTCATTAGCTGCAATGTCATCTACAGGATCTGAAACACTATCTTAACTTTCCCTGAAATGGTTTTGGAAGCTTGTGATTGAAATTTTAAGTCCTCTATATCTCTTTGACTCTGCTTCATGCGATCTATTTCTTTCCTGTATTGCTCATTGAAGGAATTCATCATTTTTCTAATGTCCTCTTTTTTTAATTAGTGGCTTCTTTAGAAGCAGTTACTGTTTTCTTCAGAGATTATTTCTGCTCTGATTTCCTCCATATGTTTCTACATTTTATTCTTTACATGAGACACTATTCAGAGATTTTTTTATTTCAGAGGTTATTTCTGAGCTGGGTTCCTCTGTACCTTTCTGCTGCTGTTTCTTTACTTCAGACACTATTGATTGAGACATTTGGGCTGTGTGATTCCCAGTTTCTTCTGTGCTAGTGTTCTCTGCACTTGTTCTGGGTGGGCTTGGGATCTGAGATTACATTTTGCCCCTTCACTTTCTCATTTTCTATAGCACTGTTCTCTGACCTTTGGTGTACAGCTTTTGTTGCCCTTATAACCTTAGCACCTGCTGATGTTTGGGTGCAGATCTACAAAGTTTGAATTCATCCAGTTGTGCCTGGCTTTGGTCTGGCTACTATGCTCAGCTTCTTCCTGCTGCAGCTCTTGGGCGTGAACCTGTTGTGCCCCTCTGGCAAGATGTTCTGCTCCTGGATTAGCTTGATGGTTCTGGCTCATACTCTCTCTGCACAGACTTCAGTTGCAGAGTTTCACCCCAGGCCTGTATGTGAGTCCTGGGCTGGGTCTGGATGGGAAAAGCAGCAGCAGGAGAGTGGAAAAGCTCTCCCACACACTTTCCAGGCTTGGGCTCGTGCTGGGTTTGGAGGGGTAAAGGGGTCCAGAGAGTACAGTGGAAGGTCTCACTCATGTGGCAGGCCTGGGCTGGATCCCAAGAAGCCATTGGGCACAGGGGAGCCTGGAAGTTCTCCCACATACTCACTGGGCCTCAGCTTAGGCTGGCTCTGGAGGGGTGGAGGGGTACTGAGAGTACGGAGGAAGGTCTCATGCTGCCTGGGCTGGATCCAGAGTGTTTGGGGGGAGGCCTAAAGCGTGGAAGAAGGTCTCACACTGCCTAGGCTGGATCTCGGGGGGGGGGGTCCCAAAAGTACAGAGGGAGGTCTCACTCATAAGGCAGGCCTGGGCTGGATCCAGAGATGTCCAGCGGGCATAGGGGAGCCCAGCAACTCTGTTAATTTGATCTCTTCATTTAGGGTCACTAAGGAGGGGGATTCATGGGAATTGCTGTGGTTTGTCTTTTGAGATAGTGACTCAGTATGTAGTTCAGGCTGGCCTTGAACTCACTATGTAGCCTAACACCTAGCAACCCCACTACCTCAACTTCTCAAGTGCTGGAATTACAGGCGTGCACCGCCATCCCCAACTAGGAGAGTAGCTGCTGTCTGTTCACAGCTTGTGTTGTTCTTATTTGGTATATTTTCTTTTCTATTAGTGTGAGGCAGTAACTAGGATCCCCAGAGTGCAATTCTCAAGGTGATCAAATCACAGTTAGGACTACTACTAGATAGCAAGTAATAAGTAACCAGGACACAAAATGTAACCACTCTATGCTGCAGCATTCACTTTTTATAAATTGTTGCTCAATTCCCAATAAAACAAGTTCAGTAAAATATTTCCTGGTCAAATGAGTCAATTAGTTCTGTTTTTTAAGACACTTATAATACCTAAAAAGAAAAAAGGCAGAAATGCAATGCAGAAGGGAAAATAGCTTTTGAGATAAGCAGGGGTGACCTGAAAAGGCCACGTACAGTCTGATTCCCACATAGCATCCAGTGAAGGTGAGACCTAGGGAAACAGTAAAAGGGGCAGCATCGGCAGGAGCAAACAGGACAGTGGCAGGAGTTCCCTGGACAGCAGAAGCACAGCGTGTGTCCTGGCAGCCGTGGGTATGTGTCAGTGCAGCTGTGGACTCCCGGGAATGCACTTCATGAGCCTTCAACTACAGACTGTCCCCACTATATGAGGCTAAGGCAAGAGGTTTGCTTGAGCTCAGGAGATCAAGGACAGCCTGCAGGCAACACAGTGAGATCCTGTCTCTAGGTAAAGTAAGAAATCTGTTTTTAAAAAGGCAAAGTACTATGAGACAGCAACTGGCATCTGAAGATAGCAGTTAGCAAAGCAAGCAAAAAGGAAAGCAGAGGAGACAGTGACTCATTTCTGTGTAGGCAGTTGTGCCCACTTTCCTACACTGCTGCAATTTGACAGTCCTTGCAGCTGGCTTCTTTCAGTACCCTCAGGAAAGTGACTTTGGAGAAAAATTGTAACTTCCCATCTTTGTATAGTTAGCGCAGCCCACCTCTATACCGTTGCAGACTTCGGGAGACTTGTTCTTCTCCAATGTCTGTGCTCCTTCACCTCTCACAACAGTGTCAGAGGGATGACACTGGTGGGACAGAACCCATAGGACTGTTTGAGGTGATCAACTCACCATACTTTTAAAGTACTAATTACTGGGGCTGGGGTGTTGGCTCAGTAGAATAAGTACTTTCCTGGCTAGCGCAAGGGCCTTGAGTTCAATCCCCGGTTCCACAAAAAAAAAAAAAAAAAAAAGGTAAAGTACTGATGACTCTTGGGTCGGCCTCACAGCTCAGCAGAATAAAGCACCTGCCTAGGACAGAGCACAGTGGCCAGGGTTCGATCTCCAGTGTGCAGTGCCAGCCCCACCCCCAGGGTGCCCTGAGAGGACAATTTAGACTGGGCATGGTGTTGCAGCGCCTATAATTCCAATGCTTGGGAGGCAGAAAACAGGCAGGTCACTATGAGTCCAATCTACATAGTGAGACCCTGTAGACTCTGTACTAAATATAGATAAAAATAAATAAAGTACTAGTTATTCTTAACTATTGCCCCTGTGTCTCTTGGTTTGGAGATCTTGATAGGGAATTATAAACAAGTAATATTTATTTTAATAATGGTCAACTGATATTTATTTTCCATGTGAATTGCTAACTTGCTACATGAACAAAACATTCACTAAAATTGTCTATGTAATCTTGCCAGGTACTTAAGTCTTTGATATGGTTTGCTCTGGGAGGAAAATTTTCATGAGTCTGGGAAGATATGCTAGAATTCTTTTTTTTTTTTTTTTTCTTTTTTTTAATATGTATCAGTTATTTAGATTCTTAGTAAGAAATTTAGAACACTAATTTATGAGGATAAATCCCACTTGTTAGAGCAAAAGCAGATCACATGTAACCCCAGAGGTAAGGAGCAGCTTTGATTTTTACTAAGATCTCTGAGTCCACTGCCTTCTGATCCACCTTGCACTGCTCTAAAATCTGGTAACTCTCCTTCTCAGTGTTAAAGATCTCACCCTCCTGGCATCTGCGTTTCCACAGCTTCTTCTTGAAGTAAGCATCAGTGAGGTGTTTGGGATTTTCACTTTGCTGATATCAATTTTTGTAGAGGTTGCAGTGACAAATTTCTGCTGTGTTCTTCATAAAGAAACACAATTGAGGCTTAGAGGCCCAGTCACAAGTAGCAAGCCACTGGCCAACTGCTTCAGGAAGACCAGTCTCTTGCCTCTGTGATGCCTGGTGAGGATGATCAAGTTGGTGCCAGGAGTGAGGCTACCTCGAAGTTTCCTCAGATGCTCACTAAAGGGTTTCTTGCTGAGACTCAAGAACTTTCAAGGCACGTCTTCAACAGGGTAGTATCTAGGCATTTTTTTAAAGCTTAACCACCTGGGTACCTCCATTCTTGCCCCTACCGACTGGTTTTAATTGTAACAAGAACTGTCTCCTTTTTTTCTCAACCTTTGATTTAGCAGCTGTGTACTTTCTCTTGTACAAAGCCTTTCTGGAATACATAGCAGATCAGGAGTATCTACCAACTCCTCTAACCAGGGCAGGATTTCAGCTGCAGTGGGGCTGCCCCTTCTTGGATTTTTTTTGCCTTCTTCACCTTACCCTTTTTACCACTACTACTGGCAGCAGCCTTCTTAGCTTCAAGTTTCTTGTCTTTAGTGTCTGGCTTCTCAGGTTTTTTGCCTGCCATCTTGCAAGATGGGAAAGAGTTATGCTAGAATTCTGTATGCTATGCTTTTATAGGTTGAAATATCAGGTCATGTGTTTGTGTGTGTGATCAAATCTCAACCAGTAGTATTTATATATAAATTATATTGCTTATACATCAAATCAGATAATTGATCTCTTAACTGATTTGCCATGTAAGTGGCAGTATAATTTTTCCATTCAAGCATTGTTTGCAAGTTGTGCAAATTCTTAACACAGTGTTAGTGTTGTAGTCAGTGGCGGAGTTAGATAGAAATATTTTTAGGCAGTCAGGCAGGGCCAGGCCCTGGAAAGAAAAAATACAGGAAACAAGATGTCTGCAACTCTGGGAGGGATGGAGGCTCCTGCTGTGAACCAGACCTAAAGGCTAAACAAATGTTAAAAGAGTAGCACCTAGGATTGATATTCTAAATAGGTAGCATCACCTGAGAAGACCCAAGTGAGTCACTAGCCCAACCCCCGAGGGGAAGAGACCCTGTCCCGTATTCTATGGACTTGCTTGCCCATTTGG
Organism: Ctenomys sociabilis; assembly: GCA_004027165.1. NCBI lineage: Eukaryota > Metazoa > Chordata > Mammalia > Rodentia > Ctenomyidae > Ctenomys > Ctenomys sociabilis. Next base: position 117,236 of record PVKA01001279.1, read on the forward strand.
TCCTGGGCCTAATCAACTTCTCCTGAACAATGGTGCTTGTAATCCCATTGGTTGACCATAGTTTTGTCCCACCCCACATCTGCCTGAGCAAGACCTCTTCTCTACCTTAGTCCCACATGGTTTTGCCCTATAAAAGTCCCTAAAAGAGACAGCTTCCCCAGGCAACCCGCTCGGGTCCCCTTTCTGCCCCTCTCCAACAGAAGCTTTTCTTTCTAATAAAGTTTTATCCTCAACCTCTGTTTGTTCCTAAAATTCATTCTTAGAGAATACGAACTCATGAGCAGGTCAGGTTGGAGTTTTACTTCCCTGCATCATTAGCACTGTTAAAATTAATTTCTCAGGGGTGGCTCTGAAGGTCAGAGAAATTTCTAACACTTGGTAACCCTGTTCTCTGATTCTGATCTATTGTCCTTCCTAGTTTCCTAGGCTTTACTTTCTCTGGACACATTATGAGTCACAGTCTCAGAAACACTTTGTGTTTTACCAGTCTGTGAGGCCCCTCCTGATTTTACTTCTTTTCCTACCCAGACTTTAAGCTTGACAACCATCTGAATACTATTATGCACTCTACTCTCCACATTGCTTTGTTACCAAGTTCAACCATGAGGTCTTCCTTGATAATCCCCACCTTCAGCATGGTATCATACAGGCTGGTAGTTGCTTTGTAAATGTTTCATGGAAAGAAGAGCCAGCCAAATAGCTCAGTGGATTAAAGTGCCTGCTTAGGCCAAGCACAAGCCTGCTGTGCTGGCCCTGTCTCTCGGACTCCCTGAGACAGCAGTTGAGACTGGGCATGGTGGTGCACACCTGTAATCCCAGCACTAGGAAGGCTGTAAACAGAAGGATCACTACAAGTCCAATCTGTGCAGTGAGACCCTGTATACCCTGTACACGCTGTCCTAAATACAAAAAAGAAAAAAATTCTAATGGAACAAAAGAGAAGGTTTATTGGTTTTGTGGTAATGTGCTGAAAAAATCTTTGCAGAAGTCTGTTACTTTTGCTGTTTGGAAGCATTATCAATTCCTACCAAATACTAACCAGCTTCTACTCCAACCCAGCGTGTTTATTCTCCTGCACCAGTCCTGTTTCCCACTATCGGCTATGCAGTTCATGAATGCCCCCAATCCATTTATTCTAGCACCTGTCTCCTTACTACAACATTGCCATCTAAACTGGTTTTTCTTGCATTCATTTTACCAAAGGATCTTTTAATTTTCTTTATTGTTTTTCTTTCAAACATTTATATTTTATTTATCATTCTATCTATGCCTTCATCAGCCACACCACCCCTAGAGCTGGCAAAGACCTCCCGCCGGCCAGCACTCCCTCATGTGTGCCTATCCAGGTTGGTGTGCCAGGGGCATGCCATTCTGTAATGTTTGCGATAGTAGAGAACTCAAGTTGTCTTATTGCTTTACTGCCCTGCTGGCTCTGCCTGTCCCTCAGAGAGCTGTTCAGTCTACTTTGCTGATGTCTTCATCTTTTGGCACCAAGTGTTGATGTCCCTGACAGGTCTGCTCTTTGCTCTAGGCATGCACCTCAGCAGTGATTCTAAAGTGCTGAGGGAAGATCTGAGGTTGTGTTTAAACTCTCAACATCAGCAGCTGATGGCCACTCCCGCCAAGCTCATGACAAAGTTGATATAGAGTGAAGCCCAGAAATCTGCATTTTAACAGACTCTGATAAAAGTGATGAAGGGCTACACTTTGCAGAAGTAAGCCTCTGCAGTGCTGCCGATGTCATTGACTTTTATCAGAGTCTTCCACACTGGTTAGTTTTCAACTACTTTTATATCCTCCTCTCACAAATTTCTTCTTACCTGGACCATGCTTTAAGAATCTGAGCACCAGAGACTCAGCCCAGTGGGGCAGCTCCTTCCTACAAATGCAAAGTTCTGAATTGTTGGATTTCTTGTACCAAATCTGGTGTGGTATGGTGGCACAAGAGTGTAATCCCAGCACTCGGTAGGCTGAAGCAGATGGATCGTTAAAATTTTCAGACCAGTCTGGGCTACAAGGCCAGTCTGAACTGCATAGTGAGACCTTGTCTCAAAAGGACTAAAAAAAAAAGAACCTGATCAGAAGCAGAGATAATAATTAGCACGTATTTTATTGTGGGTTTTTTTTCATTAACTTTATTGAAAATTACATATCCTATTAGAAATTGTAGACATATAGTGAAATATGAAAGATTAAGATATAGACAAAGTGATTCTCAGAGAAATATTTCTGAAATGAATGCATCGTGTGAGATTAATAGATTGTACATTGTAAATAAATTATTTACAAACTTAAATGAATATAACAAAAATTGTCCAAAATAAAAATGAAGAATTTACAGATCAATCATATCACTCCATATCAAAATCAAGAAACTTTTATTCATATAATTACAATTCTCAAAGTAGAAAGTAGTAGGCAATAAATATTTAAAGATTTAAAATTTCTGAATTTAGTTGACCTTATAACACCACATTTCCAAGAAAAATGAACCTTTTGCACAAGAAATTTGAATAAAATCATACCCAGATACACAAAAATGAAATTGCCCAAAACTTATTACAAAGAAAAAAATAATTACAGCATATACAAAAAAAATTAGCTATGGAAGAACAAAATTAAATAGCATCTTATTCCACATTAGAAAGAAAGAAAAAAAATAAGACCAAGTATGTAAGAAACTAGACTAATTAAAGGACTAAAAGAAAGGAAAAAAACAGATCTGTCCTCTTTGAATTTTGTACTTAGCAAATATACCTTTGAAAAGTAAAAGTAAAATATTTGCCAGTTATACAAACTTGAAATAATCTAATACCTTCAGAAATAGCATATAGGAAATAACAAAGAACATATTACAGAAGGCAAGAGAAGTTGCTGTATGTTCCTGTATGAAGAGTAAAAAGCTCTCAAAATGATAGTTATGAAGGACTACATAAAATATATTAGATGAACCCATTTAAAATGTCATTAAAGGGGCCGGGCGTAGTGGAGCATGCCTGTAATCCCAGCACTCGGGAGGCTGAGGCAGGAGGATTGTTGTGAGCTCAAGACCAGCCTGAGCTACAAAGTGAGTTTAAGGCCAGCCTGAACTGCATAGTGAGACCCTGTCTCAAAAAGACAAAAAAATAAAAATAAAAATAAAATAAAATGTCATTAAAGATTTCTATGAAACAATATCAATCTTTTGTCGAGTTATACACAAATCTTTTGTGTGTGTGTGTATGTGTGTGTGTGTGTGTGTGTGTAAAAGATAGGGAAGAAGTAATATAAAGTCAATGGAAAATGGAAATTTACTTTTTAAAATTTCTAATACTAGAAGAAAATATGCCATGTCTTTTAAACAGATTGTCAGTCAAATATACAGTATAAGTCTTAAAACAAAAATTAAGATTAATATTCAGAAAATTAAATACTAATTTAAAAAATAAATGTTTCAAAACAATTGAACTAAGAAAAAGTTTTCATGATAGTAAAGAATTACTAAGAATAAAACATAAGGGAATATCAAATAAATGACCAGTACTTTTAACAGTTTGGGGATAGGATATCGCACAAAGTTCTAGTATGTCGTGGACATGGATAATGTCCATAACACTTACTGGTGGCCAGGTGTTCCTTGTGGGTCTGAGCTACTGCTATTTCCTTGATATCCACCCTATACACCCAGACAGAATCATGACCCACAGGGTGCAGAAGTCCACTTGTAGAGTATGCTGATAGAAATACCTTGCTGCTGTGTACAAAGGAATCACTGAAAGATGGCTTTTGTATACCTCTTATTCTCCTGTGTTTAATTGTTTGCCCTGTTTGGTGGGTTCTTTCCATTCTCGTTCATGGGGTTGTGATCATTTTGCTCCCTCTCTAGAATATCATTTAGTAGTCTGTGTAGGCTTGGCTTTGTCATCATAAAATTCTTAAGTTGTTTTTTGTCATGAAAGTATTTCATTTGTCCATTAAACTTGAAAGAGTTTTTCAGGGTATATCAATCTGGGTTGCAATTTGTTTTCTTGTAAGACTTGAAGTACTTTGCTCCATGCTCTTCTTGTCTTGATGGTTGTAGCATATATCTTCTTTTTGTTATTAAATAACGAAAGATTTACAGAAACATTGATGACCCCCAGCTCCTATGAGCCTGGTCCTATCTGTGCTGGCCCACTGCCAAGATACCTGGACTGCCTGCAGCCCAGCAGCCTGCAGTTCTGTCAGGCACAACAGAGCTTTTCAGGGTCCTGGTGGGCCAACCTGTGTATGTCGTACACACAGAGAACAACTCAGTGTTAGATTGCATTCAGCAGTGCACTTTGTCCCTGACAACAAGTATGCCTGCCCTGGGACTTCCCACAAAAGCAAGCTCCGCAAGACAGAAATGCCAAATTTAGGGAAAACACAACAAAATGTGGTCACCTTTATATCTTTTGTAAGTTTTAAGAAAAAATATAATTTTAGAATCTCACCTTGGTAGAATTTAAATTAGTATTTGAAACAAAACATATAATTACATTTTAATCAGGTGTTGCTTTTTTCTGAATCATATCCAAGTCACTGAAACAGGGAATAACAATTCTATAAAATGTATCCTGAGTTTAATCCTGTGTCATTTATTACATGTATGGTTCCTGAGTCATTAGTTACTAAGGCTTTCCTATAAGGAAAAGATTACTAACAATAGGCAAAGTGAGTGATTGTGAAACCTTTCAATGCTGAGTTCAAGATTTAATCAGTGCTGTGGTTGTTACAGAACAACTTTAAAACCATATTGGAAGTAGTAAATTCAATTCTATTCTATTGCATTTATTTCCAAAATAGAAATTATCATTAAGAAACATACTCCTCTTTTCCTAAAGAATAAAAATTGATTCGAGTGTAAAGGTGGAGACTTGTCTAGGATGTGCAAGCCTCGGATTGATCACCAATACCACAAAAAGGAGAAGAAATAGATGTGGGTCATGGGAAAGACTGCAAATTTGTAAAGACGTAGAGCTTGCCTGGCAAGCGCAAGGTCCTGAGTTCAATCCGTGGTACCACAAACAAAAAAGAAAGAAAGAATAAAAGAAAGCCAGCCTTAAAACTGACAGCACTGTCCAGTTTTTATTATCTAGAGAGTGAGGAGTGGCCCCCGTTTATATGATAGATACCTTAAAAATAAGGCTTTTGGCTCTTATAATATTAAAACCAAATAAATATAATTATTGTCATTGAAAAAAATAATTGAACTAAAATGTCTAACTTGATCCTGCTAGGAGATACTTTTTGTACAACTGAAATTGGATGTGATAAAGTTGTAAATAGCTCTCTGGGGATGCAGTCTCTGCAGTGTGCTAGTGCTCTTCTCCCCTGCCCTCCTCCTGCCGCCTGGAGGCTGGGCAGGAGGGCTCAGAACAACTGTCAGCTTGTTTATTCAGTAAGGGTCAGTTCTGTAAAAACACAGTCAAGGCAATTATTTGATTTAATTGACTGGAGAAACTGGTTATACAGGTTAGTAGACCTTAATCCGGCTACATATTTGAATGTTCATAAAGTAACTTAGTGTAATAATAAGATTCCAGGGACACTAATAGATTTTAAAGAATGATTACCAAAGCAAAGAAAAAATACATTAAAACCCAAACCATTGAGCATAGTTGTGATGTATTTTTTTCTTTATACTACTGCTTTCAAGATAATGAATTATGACCTCTCCCCACCAGAAAAAAAACATATAAATATGTATATATATATATATATATATATATATGTGTGTGTGTGTGTGTGTGTGTGTGTGTGTGTGTGTGTGTGTGTGTATGTGTGTGTATGTATATGTATATATAATCTTCTTTCACCATTCATTTCCTTTTCCTTAAGGTTTTCCTGGATTACATAGCTAATATAACCATACGAACTTTTTTCTGCTAGAATTTAGGTGAATAAATGCTTCCCTAAGTAGCCCTCACTGCGAGGGACCTTTCCCTCCCAGGACATCAAGTGAGCCTAGTATCCTAGTGGTCCAGCACAGTGGACCTTTGCTCTTTCTGCATCTTCCACCATGCCTAGCATTCTATTCTTGCTCCTTTGGTTCCTGTTTTATTACAAAGGGAGGAAAACCAAAATCTGAAATGCTAAAATAAATTGTACCTGACTTGCTTTTCTTGTTTAAAACAAGGTTTCACTATGTAGCCCAATATGAACTTGAGATCCTCTTGCCTCAGCCTCCCAAAATATAATTCATTTAATGGAAAGAAAAAAAAGAACACAGGTCATTTTTTGTCCCAGAAAAGCAGCATGTCTTTTGTATTTACTACTGAAGAGGAGAAAAGGAAGAGGGGAAAAAATTTAAATATATATAAAAGGCTAGGAACCCGCAGTCAAAAAGCATCAACAGTTCACAAGCAAGAATATTGTGATCTTGTTCTATATAATAAAATACCTTGTGTCTGACTCCTCCACATCTTCCTCTTGTGTACTGGAAAAACTGAATCAAGATAATATCAATTTAAAAGACATCTAAAAGATAGGAAAGGTTTATTTTATAGCCTTATTTGTACTGTTCAGAACTGATAACATTCTAAATGTGTTTTATTATGAGCATTGTAATTATGATAGATTGTCTTGGTGAAAAACCATAAAATTGTACATAATACATTAGCAGTGAACAATCTGAAACAGAAATCAAGAACAAAACAAAGCCATGTACAGTAGTATCAGGAATAATGAAATACTTAGAAAAAAGTAAAAGACATGCTGTATGTTCATGAAGATAGGCTTAATATTAAAACGACAGTGCTATGCAAAACAATTCATAGATTAAGTTTAATCTTTACCTTAATCCCATTTGAGCTTTTGCAGAAATAGAAAGAACTATTCAAAATTTCATATGGGAATGTAAGTTACCTCCAATGGCCAGGCAATCTTGAAAAGAAAAATTTGGAGGCCTCGTACTTCCATATTTCACAAAACATTATGATCAAAGTAGTGTATTACAGGCATAAAGACACTCATATAGGCAAATAGAATTAAAGTACAAAAAAGAACTCAGAAATAAACATTAGTGACTATATTTTTTAATGTTTTGGGCTGTGGTGGTGGTGGTCATGGTTGTTGCTGTTGTTTGATTTTGAGACACAATCTTGCCTATATGGTCCAGGCTCTCATACTCTAGAGAGGCCTCATGAAAGCTGGAATTACAGGAGTATACCACCACACCTAGTTGGGTTTTTGTTTTTTACTATTGGATATTTAACCTAGATATTTAACCTCAAATATGCTACACTGGCATTTAACAGCTAAGCTATATCCCCAACCTTGTAGGGGGTGGGGAGAACAAGATCTCACTAAGTTATTCAGGTTATTCTTGACTTGTGGTCCTCCTGCCTGAGCTCTCAAGTGACTGGGATTACCAATGTGTTCTGTGCCTGTGGTTTTTTACAAGGATTGTTCATTGGTATAGAAATGACAATATATTTGACAAACAGACCTCAGAAAACTGCAAGTGGACCCTAACCTTATGGTATATATAAAAACTAACTCAAAGTAGATCAGAGATCTGAATTTAGGAGCTACGGGTATAAAAGTCATAGAAAAAAGCAAGATAAAATCTCTATGACCTTAAAATTTGCTAGCCTGAGCTGGGCGTGGTGGCGCATGCCTGTAATCCCAGCACTAGGGAGGCTGAGGCAGGAGGATTGTTGTGAGTTCGAGACCAGCCTGAGCTACAAAGTGAGCTTAAGGCCAGCCTGAACTGCACAGTGAGACCCTGTCTCAAAAAGACAAGAAAAAAAAAAAAAAAAAAAAAATTTGCTAGGCTGTGGATATATCTCAGTGGCACAGTGCCTGCCTGGCAAGCACAAAGTCCTGAGTTGGATTACTGGTATCCAAAATAAAAAGGTTTAACAATGGCATAATCCCAGCACTCGGGAGGCTGAGGCAGGAGGATCACTGTGAGTTCTAACTCCATCTAGGCTATGTAGTGAGTGTAAAGCCAGTCTGAGCTACGCAGGGAGACTCTGTCTCAAAAAACCAAAGGGGAGCGAAAAGGCAATGGTTTCTTTAAAACAGGCATGAAAGAAAAAAAATAATTAAAAAATAGGCTTCATAAATATAAAAACTTGTTCACAAACAAGACAAAGATGGGGACTGGGGAAATAGCTCAATAGAATAAGTGCTTAGGGAGCTGGGAAGGTGGCTCAGTGGAATAAGTGCTTCTCTGGCCTAAATTCAATCCCTGGTTCTGCCAAAAAAAATAAAATAAGCACTTGCCTGGCAAGCGCAAGGTCCTGAGTTCAATCCCCAGTTCCACCAGAAAAAACAAAAAAGACAAGGATGGTCACTCTCACAACTCTTAGTATACTTCCTGAATTAACCAAGAGGGGGGAAAAAATTCAAGTGATACAAGAACGGAAGAAGTCAGACTGTTTCACAGATGATATGATCCTATACTTAAAAAGACAAATTCCTAAAGTCTCTACCAAAGACTTCTACAATTGATAAGTTAATTCAGCAAAGTAGCAGGATATAAAATAAACATGAAAAAAGTAATACTTTCACTATACATAAATAGTGGTCTGAGAATCAAATCAGAAAAACAGTTCCATTCACAGCAATACCAAATAAAATAAAATACCAAGATGTCATTCTCGGCAAGGGAGAACCAGCCAATAGCTCAGTGAATTAAAGTACAAGGGCTTGGGGTTGAATCCCTGGGCCTGCAGTGCCAGCCTCGCCCCCAGGATGCACTGAGATAGCATTTGAGACTGAGCATGGTAGCACGCACCTGTAATATCAACTCTTGGAAGGCTGTAAGCAGGCGGATCACTATGAGTCTGATCTAGTAGTGAGACCCTGAACACCCTCTAGACCCTTCCCCAAAATAGAAAAGAAAAAATAATAATAATAATAAAATATATATTGTTTATGTACACATACATACGAACAAGGGTAAAAGATCTCTACAATGAAAATTTCAGTAAAAGAAAATAGCATGGTAATAGCACAAAAATAGACATGTAGACAGAGTAACAGAATAGAGGACACAGAAACAAACCCACGTAACTGCTGCATTCTGATTCTGCACAAGAGTGGAAAAAAGTATGTATTAAGGAAAAAACAACTACTGGGCCAGGGAGATAGCTCAGCAGCATAAGCACCTGCCTGGCAATTGCAAGGTTAAGAGTTTAATCCCCAGTACTACAAAACAGAACTTAAAAAGAAAAAAAAAGTGCTTTACCAAATGGTGTTGGGAAAACTGGCTATCTAGTTGTAGAAGATTGAACCTAAATCTCTTTTTCTCATCTTGTACAAAAAGTAAATTTAAAAATGGAAGTTTAAGGGAGTAGGAGGGATAGGTAAAAAAAAGGAATCAAAGACTAGGGAGATAGCTCAGTGGTCTAAGCACCTGCCTGGCAAGTGCAAGAACCAAAGTTCAATCCCTAGTACCACATGCCTTACCCACAAATGAAACTTTGTGTGGTGGCACACATCTGTAATCCTAGCACTGGGAAGGCTGAGACAGGAGGATCACTACCAGTCCAAGTTGCATAGTGAGACTCTGTACCCAATAAATAAATGAAAGATTTTTTTAAAAAAGAAGAAATAATTGACTTATATTGTACATATGTATAAATTTCCTGTATGAATGTAATAATGTGAATGACAAATGCATACTGACAAAAAATGCATGAATTTATAAATATGGGTGAAAGATCTGGGTTTAAGACTTGAAACTCTGAAACTGCTAAAAGAAAACATAGGAAAAACACTTAAATCCATAAGTATAGACAACTTCAGTAACAGAAAATGAAAGCAAGAATCAACAAATGGGACTATATTGAACTTACCAGTTTCTACACAATAAGAAAAATGGCTAACAAAGTAAAGATTGCCTACAAAATGGGAAAAATTCTTTACCAGCTATTACTCTAACAGAGAACTGATACATAGAATATATAGAGAACTTTAAAAACTTGATACCAAAAAATCAATCAGTAAATGAGCAAATAAACACTCTTGAAAGAAATTCTGAAACTGTGTTCAACATTGTTAACCATTAGCAAATTGCAGATCAAAACTGCATTTTGACAGAATGACTATCAAAATTTTTTTTGAAAAAATATGCTGGCCAAGACGAAGGAGAAAAACTTTTCATGGGTGTGTAAAAATTAGTACAATAGTTTGCTGCTATGTAAACCAGTATGGAGGTTCTCCAAAAGTCTAAAACTAGAGCTACCATTTGATCGAGCTATGCGGCTTCCAGGAACACACCTGAAGCAATTGAGTTGGCAGACTGTGGGGATCCCTGCATTAGTAACCAAGCTGTAGGACCTCCCTAAATGCCCAGCACATATAAACAGCAAGTGGCATACATACATGGTAGAAGAACAAAATTCTATCATTTACAGAAAAATAACGTGGAGAACATCCTGGTGAGTGAAATAAGCCAGGATCAGAAAGACAGATAAAACAATGACTAGAAAGTAGAAGGGAAACTGTTGCTAGACGAGGAGGAAGAAGAGGGTACAAACAAAACAGACAGATTGAAACCCTCATGAAAGTGAAATTAGTGCAGGGGCAGAACAAGGGTGGGTGAAAACAATCAGTGTACGGACACTATGCACATGATGGAGCCTGTCCGTGAAATTCAAAGTGTAAGGCATATCCAGGGGGCATGGTTAAGAGAGGAAACAGCCGGGCGTGGTGGCGCAGGCCTGTAATCCCAGCACTCGGGAGGCTGAGGCAGGAGGATTGTTGTGAGTTCGAGACCAGCCTGAGCTATAAAGTGAGTTTAAGGCCAGCCTGAACTGCATAGTGAGACCCTGTCTCAAAAAAAAAGAAAAAAAAAAAAAAAAAAAAAAAAAAAAAAAAAAGAGAGGAAACAAAAACCTACACAATGGAAGAAAGTATTTGCAAATTATATATCTAGTAAGAGTTTATTTTTAAGAATATATAAAGAACTGCTACAAATCAAAAAATACTAAAAGATGGCACATGACTTGAGTAAATGATTCTCCAAAGAAATACAGCAGCCTGCTGTACATGAATTAGTCAGGATGGGAGAAACTGGAAAGATTGTTAGGAAGAGTATAAACTAGTACTGATAGCTTCCATGGAAAACAGCAATTCATCAAGAATTTCAGTATAGGATTACCATATTTCCCAGCAGGTTCTCACTGCCAGATGGATCAAGAGTTAAAAAGTAGGGCACACAGGTCTTTGTGCACCGATGTTCATTGCAACATTACAGTAGCCAGAAAGTGGGACACCCAGGTGTCCATCAGCAGATGAACATGGTATGCTACAAGTGTGCGGTGGAACACCCCTCAACATCTAACGATGATGTTCTCATACATGGTACAAGACAGATGAGTGCAGTGAAAATGAGCAGACCCAGATAGCACAGACTGCACGATCCATTTCCGTGAGCTTTCCAGAAGGGTAAAGTTGTAGGGCTGGAAAGCAGAATAAAAATTTCCAGAGCCCACAGGAGGAAAATGCTTAATGAGCACAGATATACATGTTCAACACCACTAACCATTAGCAAGCTACAAATCATAACTATATTTTGACAGCCAGAGTGACTATCAAAAATACAAAAAAAGGGGCTGGGGAGATGACTCAGTGAAGTAAGTGCTTCCCTGGCAAGTGGAAGGGCCTGAGTTTGATCCCTGGTTCTGCCAAAAAAAAAAGCTGGCCACAGTGCAGGGGAAAAGGAGCACTTCTATAGTACTTGTAGGAGCATGAAAGTTAGTATAGCTGTATGAAAAAAATTAGTATGGCTGCAGTGGGCTGATGAAAATGCGCTGGAAATAGGTAATAGTGCTGGGGATGTAGTTCACTGGCTAAGGTCCTGGGCTCAGTCCTGGCACCAACACCACCAAAAAAATAAAAAGCACATGCAAAAGTTCTTAGTAGGAATTCAATAAATTATTCAGGTATCAGTGGTACAGTGCCTATCTTAACATACACCAAGCCCTGATTCACCCCTTCCCTCAGAAAAAGAAGGGATAGTTATACAATATTGTGAATGTACCTAATGCCACCAACTTGTACACTTAAAGATACTTAAAAGTGGTAGATTTTATTTATGTTTTAACCACATTTTTTAAAAGTCTGCACATGGTAATTCAGGTACATAAATCATGTACTTTAAAAAAAAGAGATAATAGAAGGAAATGAAAAATGCCTAACTCAGCCAGAGTTGGTGCACATCTGAAGTGCTGGCACTCTGTAGACTGAAAAAGGAGGCTCTCAAACTTAAGCCCTGCCTGGAGTATTTGGCAAGACCTTTCTCGAATAAAACATAAATGAGAAAGGCTGGAGATATGCAGGCCTCATTGCAAAGGCCTTTGCTCTCAATCCCTAGTATTCCCCATAAGACAGATTGGTAAATTATAGTATGATTGTGTATATTCAGTAGGAATAAAGCTCACAGGGCTGGCCAAATAGCTCAGTGGATTAAAGCGCCTGCTTAGGCAGAGTACGGTGGGCCGAGGTTTGATCCCCAGCTCCACCTGCTGTGTTGTCCCCACCCCCAGAGCACACTGAGATGGTAATCAAGACTAGGTGTAGTGGCGCATGACTGTAATCCCAGCTCTTGGGAGGCTGAAAAGAGGAGAATCACTACAAGTCCAATCTATGTAGTGAGAACCTGTAGACCCTGTACCAAATACATTAAAAAAAAAAAAAAAAAGAAAGCTCACAAATGATGCTCACTGTTATCTAATTTGTGTTGGAGTATTGTTAATCATCTCAGTTTGTTCTCAGATTTTCCAAAGTTTGATGAACTGTGTGTTTCTTTAGCGTGACAGAGCCAATTTGCTGTTAAACCAGACTCAACAACCTTACAGATTCCTGGTGGAATCGGTACGTCAGAGAGATTCTAAGATTGATTCCCTGATGAAGTGTGTAGCACAGCTTGAGAAAGACGTCAGGTAAGCCATCACCACATCTTTCATTTGAGCAATAAAGACACTATAAATGTATTGCTACTATAGATGAATTTAGATCATAAATTGTGCAATGAGATTTTCACACTGAAAATGGTATTAATGAAATGAGCCATCTGCTTCTCTCAGAAGAGCTTGGTGAGATCTCTGTCAAGTGCTCATATTGCTCCTTGGGAGTCTTAGCGTGGAAGTAACAATGCATGTTTCTTAACCAAGAATTCCAGCCAGAGGAGGGGACATAGCCGCTGTCTTATCCTTGGTCCCCTCGCAATGAAAGATATCCTAAAGGAGAGGAAGACTGAGCATGATTGCACACTAACTTAGATTCATGCACTTTGCCAAAGAAAGTTATAGGCTTTTCTTCTGTGACTCTTACATGAAGTAACTCAATGAATTATCTCAATCTAAAATGTTTTTAACAAATTCTTTTCACTTCCTCAATTGCGAACTGTATTCTTTTTGAGAACTTATCCAAACGTCTCAAATATTAGTATTGCTCCACATATTAGTCACTCAAATTCTTCACCTGTTCATCTACATGATCATTTTAGGTTTTCAAACTGAAATGAGATTGATGATGTATGTTATCAAAAATATTTTAACTTTTGAGTAGTTGGTTAGGTAACTTACTTATTACATTTTAAGATTGTTTTAAAGTTATTTTCTTAATATCAATGATAATATAAATTTTTCAGGATGCATTATAAATGTAGAAGCAAAAAATTAGGTGAGGATAAAAAATGTTAAATTAAATAATTGGAAAACAGTAAAGTGAAAATGGTTAAATCCTTTTACAAGGTGTACAACCAAGTAAGAAAACTTGGTGATTAACATACTCCTCAGCCTTGGTGATTAATGCTGAAGTATTAAGTGGGTTTTTTTTTTTTGTGATCAATCAGAATAATATAATTAAAATTGGTTGATTATACTGTATATATCACAGACAATAGATGCATTATAATATTTTTAATCATCTGTTGGGCATTTGGTTGTCTTAGAGAAAATGAGGGAGAAACTTCAAAATGAACTTTTCCTTAGTGTATGTTTAAAATTGTAAACATACATATATAAGACAGGGCCTTGGTGTAGTCAGGCTGACCTTGAATTCACTGTGTGGCCCAGGCAAGCTTCAAACTCATAGCAGTCCTCCAGTCTAAGCTTTCCAAGTGCTGAGAGTACCGGTGTGCACCACCCCTGGCAATTTTTTTTTTAATATTGTACTTACATTATAATCTTAAGGAAGCTGTGTAGAGGCTTGGAAATGTACCTTTTATAATTACTTTTAATTAATTAATTTATTTATTTGCGGAACCAGGGATTGAACTCAGGCCCTTATGCTTGCCAGGGTAGCGCTTATTCCACTGAGCCATCTCCCCAGCCCTATATAATTACTTTTAAATATTACTTGTATGCTAATAATTAAGAATCAAAGTGGCTGAAAATGTGTAATATATATAGAAAAAATAATAGCTAGCTAAAGGAGAAGGTCATAAAGATTAACAAATTCAACCCTAAAAAAAAAATTAAACAGCTTATTCTTTTTTTGTTGTTTTGGATATTTTTGGTAGAGTTTTTTTTATTTTGTTTTAGTTTTGTTTTGGGTTGTTTTGTTTATTTGTGAGGCAAGATCTTACTAAGTAGTTAAGGGTACTTAAGTAGTAAGTAGTTATGCTCACTGTGTAGCTGAGGCTGGCCTCAGATTCACAGCAACCCTCCTGTCACGGCCACCCAAGTGCAGGAATTTAAAGTGTGTATCACCATGCCCTACTAGCTGCTTGTTCTGGAACAATAACATTTGCAGTCAGAATTTGAATCCATAGCCATCTGCTTTCTCTCTCTCTCTCTCTCTCTCTCTCTCTCTCTCTTGGCACTGAGGATCAAACTCAGGACCTTGGCTTGACGGGCAGGCATTTAAATGGCTGAGCCATCTCCCCAGCCTTAATTCTCTGCCCTTAGCAATTGTGCCTCTCTTATGTTCTATTCTAAATATGGATATTTTTCCTTAATATAACTAAGAAAGTAAAGCAAAAAAACATGTAGAATAGTAGTTAAAAGTAGAGATGAATTGATAATTGTTGAAATTGGGTGCCAGATAAAGATTTGTTGTATTTTCTCTCTTTAAAAAGTCTGCCAGGGGTGGTTATGCATGTCCATAATCCCAGCATCAGGAGGCAGAGGCAGGAGGATCACCATAAGTAGCCAGCCAGCCTGGCCTACTTAATGAGTACAAAGATAGCTTGAAATGTGAGACCATGTCTTTAAAAAAAAAAAAAGTATAATAAACTTGGATTGGTTTGGCTTTTCAATATTTTATGAGGGAATCCAGGCTCTCTGAGTATGCTGCATGGATTCAAATCCAGCCCAGTACAGTACTTAGTTTGGAATTGGGCCAGGTGAGTGAAACACAAACCTCCATTGTCCTATGGAGCTTTCTGTGGTGATAAAAGTAGCCCATGCAGGCACTGCCACCTGCCATCTGTGGTGAATGTCATTTGAAACTAAATTTTTAATTGTAGTACTGAGGCTTAAACTCAAAGCCAATTAAAAATAATTTTAATTCCAACTGTTCTATGACTAATAGCTATGTTACTGAAAAGCACAACCATTTCCTCATCTGTGAAATCAGTGGTATTTGTAGCACCTTCAGTGTGTATGTTTGACCTGAGAGTTAAGTGCTAGGATTTTTATAATATACGTAGTAACATTACATATACTTGAGAACATTTGCTTTCATTCATATCTGTGTGACCATTAATACATTTCTAAATTTATAGTTATTTTTAAAGACTTGGTGCTACACACCTGTAACCCCAGCTACTCAGAGGCTGAGACAAGAAAATTGCAAGTTCAGGTCCAGCTTGGGTAACTTCATAAATCTGTTTCTCAAAATAAAAACTTTAAAAAACATTAGGCATAGCCAGTCATAGGGGCACATCCCTGTAATCCCAGCATTTGAGAAGCTGAGGCAGGGAGATAGCCACAACTTGGAGGCCAGCCTGAGCCACCAAGTGAGTTCAAGGCCAAATATATAGAAGGACCCTGTCTCAAAACAACAAAACTACTAGGAATGTAGCTCATTCATTTAGTACCTGCCTAGCATGTGTGAGGCTTTGAGTTTAAGCCTCAGTACTACAAAAACAGATTAAAAGACAAAAACACAAACAACAAAAAAACCTGACAGATACATCTCAAAATATGTTAGATTTAAGCTGATGGGATAGCTCAGCAGGTTAAAGCACCTACTTAAGCTTAGGCAAGCTTAGGCTTGTGCAGGGACCAAGGTTCGATGCCTGGTACCACATGCTGCACCAGCCCCATCCCAGGGTGGGGTGAGCTGGCCAAAGAGTCCTGGCATGGTAGTACACACCTGTAATCCCAGCACTGAGGAGGGTGAAAACAGGAGGATCACTATGAGTCCGAGCTGTGTAGTAAGATTCTGTAGACCCTGTAACAACCACATATTATATATAAATATATGAATATATATATATATGTATATATATATATATATATATATGTATATATATTAGATTTTGGACAAAAATGACTCCTGAAATACACAACAAATTTATGAAACAGCGTCTGTTTAGCAAACAAAATTTTGGTAGTTAGAGGCTAAGGAGATGGCTCAGTAGAATAAGCGCTTCCCTGGCAAGCTCAAGGGTCTGATTTCAATCCCTGGTTTCACCAAAAAATAATAATAATAATAATAATAAAAACAAAAATTTGGTAGATAATTCCATAGTTGGCATATCTTTTATAATTACTGTCACTATTAAGTAATCTTAATTTTTGCCCACATCTAACATTTTGAGAAATATCAGTGAGGTATTTCTTTTCTGTTTTT
>PVKA01001279.1:134096-152305 GCA_004027165.1 Ctenomys sociabilis
GTGCACCTCCACTCTGCCCCCCCCCGCCCCAGCCAGTAGGTTATGGGAGTGGAATCACCCTGGGTTTTGAGTACACATCAGCCTTGCTTCCTTTCTCATGGTAAATGTGTCTCTGTAGTATGGTTATTAACATGACTGTCAAGGGATGGACGTAAAAATTAAACAAAGGAAAATGCTGTACATAAAGCTTCTGGAACATCAAAGAAATTGAGTAAATGTTACTTCCCCTGCACTTATCCTTTATTAACTAAAAATTTAAACATTAGATGGTCAGCCAAAAGCGTTACTAAGTTACATTTCTTGAAAAGTTCTTATTTCTCTTTGGTAGTTTTGATGTTAATTGTAAAGAATATATCAGCCATGAATATAAAAAGTGTCACATAATATAAGAGCCCTATGAAGGGCTGAATCATTTTATGCTTTTCTTAGAAAAATTAAACAGTACCACTGTTCAACACTCACTCTTTGCAAATGTAACCATTTATATAATCCATTTCTACAAAGTTGAGAGTAAATATGCACTGAAAAAAAAGTTTCAAATGTGTTCAAAGCTGACATTTGAGCTGTTACTGGTAACCGCTTTAAATTCCCTTATCATTATAGTAAGAATCGTTCTAAAATTAGTGTTGTGCAGTCTCCTCTGCCAAGCCGCAGAGACAGTCTGGTTTGATCTTTACCCCAGAGCTGAAGGAAGAGTGGAAAGAATAATTAGCATAAATTTTCTTTCCCTGTTGTCAGTTTATTCTAAACTAGTAGTTAGAAAAGAAAAGACTACATTGTCAACTTCACTTACAAGGCTAAGCCAGAGTATATTGATCCAGGAAGTTAAGGAATAATATATCAGGAATATGTTTTCATATAGCAGGTGAAACAGAGCCATAAAGGTGAATTTCTAAGTAATAATTAACAGTGAGTTGAACAATTATGGGTGTAATATACCATTCAAGATAGATGTGCTTATAAGGAGATTTGTTTTGTAGTTGTTTTATGAGTCATGCATAGAAGCTTTGTATTTTTAAAGGTAAGTTTCCACTGTTATGAAATATGTCTTGTGAGGACTAAACTACTATTGAGTAATTACATATGTACTAGAGGAACAGCGAATACAATCATCATTTTTTGTTTTCAAGGCCCAAATGTCTAACGTGGTCTCCTTTGTGGACTAAATGACTATATTATAACAAAGACTAAGATCGAAAGTATGTCCTCACATATTCCAGTCACAGAAGTGTTGTTCGTGGAGTGTTTGGAATAAACTGACAGTTTTTAGATAGGACACGGTTGCTGTATAAGCAATTTATACACCCATTTTTTTATTCCATTGTATTGAGTGCTGTTTAACTATAGAATATTTACTTCATTCTTAAAATTTAAACACTATATATGAAGCATTTCTTTAAAATTATCCACCTACAAGGGCCAGAGAGATAGCTCAGTAGAACAAGCACTTCCCTGGCAAATGCAAGGGCCTGAGTTCAATCCCCGGTTCCACAAAAATAAATAAAATAAAATCATCTACCTATAATCCTATAATTTAACATTCCATTCTCATTGTACACATATTGTGTAATGTGCCTACCAAGTTTCAAAACAGGGAGACTATGTGCATATATGCACTACATTCACACATGGTATAGATGTATATACACTTGTGTATGAATATAGGCAATTTACATGTACCTGAAAACTCTAGTTCTGTTCACTGGTTTTGAACAGTGAATTTTGAATAAATTAAAGTAAATATAATGTAGTCAACTTTATCTTCAAAATGATTCCAGCTACAGATAAATTCGAGTTTTGGAGTTCCAGGAGCATCTGATCTTACCAAGGACTATGGCCAGCAGTGAAGCTTAGCTTCCTGGGCCCCTCAGTTGAGTAGGATCTCTGGCGCCTCACGCTGAAAGTCAGTTTGTTTTTCTGCTGAGCTGCTTACCTTTATTGGCGCGTAATTACTGTTTTCCTCTGATGCCTGTTTTTCATCTAAGTTAGCGGCTGCATAGCATTTATGTAGAGTTGTATGCATTCAGCGCTTTCTATAATCAGCAGATAATTCACATAGCCCTCCAAAACACTTGAGCATTTTCCACTCTCTCAGACGTGAAAACTGAAGTTCAGTGTGGAGTGTGCTGCGCTTTGCTCCACACACATGAGTCAGTGGCACAGCTAGAAGCAGAAGTCAGACCTGCAGCTAGTGTTCCTCCTGGGGAACAAACGGTGCTGTTTCCTGGGACAGTTCCCAGTCACTTGGAAGGAAGGCATATGGAGACTCTTCTTAAATCCTTGGAATTATCAGTTCTTCTAGAATGCCTGCTAGTATTCCGTGAATTTAAAAACCTGCTTCTTCAAAATAATTGATGGCTTTTCATTTTCTAAAAGTATTACTAAAAGATAAGATGTCTTAACTCTTTAGCAAAATAATTTTCATTAATTTTACCCTTACAAATTCTGCCTCAACATTTGAGAAATTATGTCACTTTGATTTATTACTGCTTTTCTTCTTGTATAGTTCTGGTTGAGTAGATTTATTCTAGTGGTGTTACAAGAATACTTCATATAATTATTCTGATTAATTTCGCTGTTGAATAATAAAACTATAGATAATAGAAAACAGGTCTTAAATATTTCTCCTTTGAAATATTAATATGTCCTTACTGTTAGGCTCATAAAATAGCTTCTTACCTTTTTCTGTCAGAAAATAGTTCAAAGTCAGCTGGGCACAGTGTTTCATACCACGAATTTGGGAGGCTAATTCCTGAATGGAAAAGGATCACTAGTTCAATTCAGACTAGGCATATTAGCAGTGGAGTGGGACCCTATCAAAAATTTTAATAAGCTATGGATGTAGTTCAGTGTGCAGGTCCTGGATTCAATCCCCACTACTGCAAGGAGAAAAAAATCAAAAACAAAATCGTTTACCACATACTGATTCAATTACCTAACTCAATTACATACCTAGTAATTTAGTATGTGGTAAATTACAGAGTGCTACTTTAAAAATATATATGTATATATATTTAATTTGACTTCCCATATCTTATGTTTTATTTTTTTATTTTATTTTTTTTATTTTTTGAGGAACTGGGGATTGAAGTCAGGCCCTTGCACTTGCCAGGGAAGCGCTAATTACCCTGAGCCATCTCCCTTGCCCCTGTTTTAATATTTTGCCCACATAAATATTCTTTTTTCTTTTAGATAAATCCCACTTCCTCTTCTTACATTTCAGGAGTAAGTAGTTAACTTTAATTTGTTTTTTGTTTTGTTTTGTTTTTGTTTTTGATACAGGGTCTCCACATGTACTTTAGGCTGGCCTTGACCGAGGTGTGTAGCCTGACTACATAGCCTAGGCCTTGAGCCTCAGCCTCCATATGGTACATGTGCAGTACCATGACCAGTTAGAGGTCAACTTCAAAATTCTGCTTTATTCCCTTAATAGGCAAAAAAAGTATTCTCAAAAAGCATCTTAGTTATATTGTTGGAGGGTTACTAAAAGAGTCTTCTCACTTAAAAAATTGGTCAGTCATCAAATTAAACATAGTAGCTAATTTGTTACCTTTCTTAACTATAAATGTATCTTTAATTCAAATATTTTTTCTTTTGCTAGTTACAGTTTATTTACTAAATTTACATTAATGTGATCACTTTTTTAAACTTGCATTTTTTCCAGCAATTTAAATAAAGAAAAATCAGCTTTACTACAGATGAAGAACCAAATGGCATTAGACTTAGAACAACTTCTAAGTCATCGTGAGGTACTTCTTCAATTTTGTAATCATTTTTACCATTTTAAGTATTTTCAAAATCCGTGTTGGTTTAAGATTATTGCTATTATTGGTTTAAGATAGCTGGCAATCTTCATTAATGACTTCTTATATTTACATCTCACTGTGATCAACTTAAGATATACTTTATTTGTAGAGTTCATTCATATTTCTGGAATGCCCCTTCTTGTTGACCAGTATTGATTGTTCACTTCTCTCGTCACTGAATTTCTACATTATTTAATCAGTATCTGATACATGTCTTTCTACTCTGGCAGTAGATTTTTCTATTGTACCTCTCCCGCTAATGTATCATTCTATGTTTAGTGTCCAGTGTAAAGGTTCATGGTGAGCCTTAAAGTTCATGAAGCTCTTTGTTTCTCATTAAATATCTGTTAAAACTATTTTTCATTTTATAAGAGGAAAATGAGTTTTAAATGGCTTCCCAAAAGCCAATTAATAGCTCAAAGATATACCCATTTTTTTAGATTTATAACTAAAAACAGTAAGATTCACCCTTTTTGTTTGTGTTATTTTTCACAAATGCACACAAATATGTAAATACTGTACCACCAGAGTCATTCTAGAACAATTTCACCACCACAGTCTCTTGTGCATGCTGTAGGTGACCCTTTCCCCCAATCTCCTACATTAACAACCACCCACCCGTGTTCTGTACCTGTAGTTTCATCTTTTATAGAATGTCATATAAGTGAAATTACAATGTATCACCTTTTGAGTCTAGTTATTACATTTACTGAGTCCATTCTGTCTTCTCTTGTTATGTGATTGTTCCAGTTAATCCTTTCACCTGTTGATAGACATTTGAGTTGTTGTTTATGTTTTTGGACATCTATAAACAAAATAATATGATAAATATTATAATTTGTTAATCTATAGTCAGGTTAATATTAAAATATAAAATATAAATCAAACAGCAATAACTGTGTACTGATTTTTGTGTAAACCTACATTTCCACTTCTTTTGAGTACATAGCAGAGCACAAATGCTGAGCAAAAGGTATGTGTATATTTATAAGAAACTTCTAGGCTTTTCCAAAGTGACTGCATTTCTTGTAGTTCTTAAGGATTTCATACCTGTATATTCTCACCAACACTTGGTATTGTTAAGCCTCCTGTTTTAGTCCTGAGTATTTTTGTTCACCACTGTCATGTTTTAGCCATGTTTTCACTGTTGTGTTATTCTGAAGAAGAAATATTCAGAGCAGACCATTGATCTGTGACTGTCCTAGAGACATTATTTGCTACTCTGGAAAAAAGTAGACCAGATGTCTAAGAATAAATTAAAGAAGAATTGCATTGAGAGAAGCAAACTGGAGGTGACTGCCAGAAGCAGCTCACAGATAGGCGCCGTGAAAATGGTGTGGAGGGCTGCAGGACGTCGCCTCTTAGACATGGGCTTTGGAGGAAGTTCTTCCAGGAAGTCTTCATGTAATGAGGACAAGCCTTAGAAAGGTAACCTGTAGGGTGGTACCCTAACATTGGGGTTTACCCAGGTGTGGCGACACATAGCTGTAGTTGCAGCATTCGAAAGCTGAAGCAAGAATGGACAAGATTTCAGAGAGATTTTTAGATAGGTAATCTAACAACAAATTACAAAACTGGGTAAGACGTCTCTAAAACTGTATGTTCTTTCTTCTCACTTCTGATATCTAAGGCCTTATCTATCATGTATGTCCTTGAATTCTGCTTTTAAAGAATTATCTCTTCCCTATGGAGCTTAATTCATGGACTGTATGAAGTTTTCATGTTTCTAAAAATGTGATATTTGATGTAGCCAGGCATGGTGGTGCATGCCTGTAATCCCAGCACTAGGGAGGCTGAGGCAGGGGGATTATTGTGAGTTCGAGACCAGCCTTAGCTAAAAAGTGAGCTTAAAGCCAGCCTGAACTGCATAGTGAGACCCTGTCTCAAAAAGACAAAAATAAATAAATAAATATAAATAAATAAAAATTTTATATTTGAGAGACTAACTACAGTACTAGTGTCTATTTGGTTATATCAACTGCAATTTTTTTCTCAAAGTTGTATAATAGTTTTTTTTTTTTTTCAGAAAGACAATTCTCATTTGATTTTAAAGGATTACAGTAGACTTTTAAGATATACATAATGTTATTTTGTATATTTTATATATTGTACTTGAAAATACATATTCATGTATCCAAGTGATAACTGAAGTTTTATTTACTGCATTGAGAAGAAAATATGTTTTAAGCATAAAAATTAAATACTAGCAAGGTGAAACTACTTAGGACTAGTACTATGTCATATCAGTGAAATCTGTATTTGATCTGTATGCATTTCACATGACACCCTCACCTGAGTAATTATAGTTTGATACCCTAGCATTGGGGTTTAGCCAGGTGAGGGGCCCATACCTATAGTCCCAGCATTCAGAGCATCTTGAAGTCAAATTCAAGGCAAGGTTCAGCAATCTAGTAGATTCAGCAGGACTCTGACTCAGAATTTGAAACTGGAAATGTGGCTGAAGATTTAGTTCAGAGGTGTGAGTGCTGGGTTCAGTCCCTGTAGAATGATCACCATTGTCATCATCACTTAATCTGGGCCCTTTCATGATGCCAGCCATCTAAAAAACAGTTTTTTCTTCTTTTCAAAGCAAAATAAAAAGCTTAGTAAAACAAATCTGACAAGAAATTGTTATTTGTTTCCTAAAAATCATTGAGTAGCAGCTTGTGGGGGTGGAGGTGGGGAAAAACCACCCAGGGTGCCTAGCCATTGGCTGGAGCATTTGCCTGATGAAACAAAGGGTCTGTCTGCAGGGTTGGTTTACTCACTTATGGAGATTATGCGCACAGCATGACTAAGAGATGACTGTAAGGGGAACTCTTTAACAGGTGAGCTGGGCATGGTAGCACTCATCTGGAATCCTGGCAAGGCTTGAGGATTGCACATTCAGGGCTAGCTGTCCTGCTAGAGACCGTATGCTAAATTGAGATCTTGTGCATATCCATGCCTCTCCATGGTAAATTCTCTGTTTTGTCCCTGTGTTTAATGAAATCATACAGCAGAGGAGGGACAACTAGAGGTGACTCAGTGGCAAAGTGCTTACCTAGCATGCACATGGCCCTTGGTTTGAGCCCTAGCATTAAATAGATAGATAGATAAATAAATCTATCTTTGTCTCATATTCCATTTAGGAGAAAAGTTTTGAATGTAAAAAATGGAAAATTAGGATTGGGGATATAGCTCAGCGGCATAAGCGCAAGCCTGGCAGGCACAAGGTCCTGAGTTTGATCCCCAGTACCAAAAAAAAGGAACGAAGAAGGAATATCACCCGGACCTGGTGGGGCAGACTGTGTGTATATCCAGCACTCTGGAAAGCTGAGGAGGACAATTGAAAGTTCAAGTCCAACCTGGACAATTTATCCATGTAGCAAGACCCTGTCACAAACTAAAATACAGGGCCAGGGAGATAACTCAGTAGAATAAGTACTTGTCTGGCAAATGCAAGGTCCTGAGTTCAATCCACGGTACCACAAAAAAAATAAAATAAAATATAAGTATTGATGAAATAGCTTGGTGTGAAGGCCATGTGCTCAGTCCCCAACCACAGTAGAAAAATGCAGATCAAAATGAAGGCTGATGTAATCTTTCTTTGTTTCCTTGTCTACTCAAGGCAGTTTACTAAGTACCTCACATCAATTATATAGCACACTCCTTACTACAGTCCATTGGTAAACACAGAGCACTCTGTCCTCATTGTTACAGAGGGAAGCGCTGCTGCTGAGAGTTGGCTAAGTCAGCCCTGATTGCATACTGTCAAAATTAAAAGGAAATCCATGCTTTTCCTGTGCGAGAGGGACGGGGAATTTTCTCTAGTTCTGTTTAGACAAGAGGGGGGCAAAATAGTGATGTTATTGCTTGCATTAGTTCCAGGAAAGCTTTTGCCTCTGTAGATAAAGTTATATCCTCCTTTCTTTTTGTCAGAAAGTGGAAACTGTACTTTTATGTTTCCTTTATGGCCTAGTTGCCAAAAGATTCAGAGTTGAATGTGTTATCCAGGCACTCTGCTCTTTTTGCCTTTTTACTTTTGATGTTTTAGAGAATGGGGGGGGGCAGGGAGAGGGCAGGGAGGAGTCTTACTATGCAGTTTAGGCTGGCCTTGGCCTTGCACTTTCTAGCTCAGGCTGGTCTTGAATTTGCTGGTGATCCTCCTGTCTCAGCTGCCCAAGTGCTGGAATTATAGGCATGCAACACCACACCCAGTGCTTCAGAGTAATTTTTCTAATTCCTTCAAGTAGGTTTACACTATTTTACTTTTAAATCCCTCACTTGCACTAGGATTAACACCTAGTATAAATAAATAGGTATATATAAATGTCCGATGATACACCCCATAGCCCCAGTATTTGGGAAGGTGCGGCAGGAGGATCAGTGAGAGCTCAAGACCAGACTGGGCTGCTACAAACTTTGTCTCAAAAATAAAATATAAACCTTAAGATCATCAAAATAGCTCAGTGCATTAAGTGCCTGCTTAGGCAAGCCCAGGGATCGAGTTTGATCCCCAGAACCACATGCTAGGCCAGCCCCATCCCCGGCACACTGAGCTATGAGGGAGTCCAGGCATGGTAGCGTACACTTATAACCCTAGTGCTGGGGAAACTGAAAACAGGTATAGTGAGACCCTGTACAAAAAGAAAAAAAGAACCTTAATAATGTTTTCAAAAGTAATAAAAAGGAGAAAGATCACCTGATAACACATTGCCAGATAACTGTAGCAGAGACTGAAACAACAAAAAAGACTGTGGGTATAAGAAATGTGATCACAGCTCAGCAGGCTAAGTGCCTGCCCGGCAAACACAAGGACCCATGTTTGACCCCAGTATTGCTTGTCATTCTGGCCCTGCCTGAACCAGCCAGTGAAACCTGGCATGAGCTGGGCGTGGTTGCGCATGCCTGTAATCCCAGCACTCTTGGGAGGTTGAGGCAGGAGGATTATTGTGCGTTCGAGACCAGCCTGAGCTACAAAGTGAGCTTAAGGCCAGCCTGAACTGCATAGTGAGACCCTGTCTCAAAAAGACAAAGAAAAAAAAAAAAAAAGAAAGAAACCTGGCATGGTACACGCCTGTAATCCCAGCACTAGGGAAGCTGAGCCAGGAGGATCACTGTGGCTAAGCTATATTGCACAGTAAGACCCTGTACCAAATGACTGAATGGTTAAAAGCAGAGCCCAGAAGATAGCTTAGCAGCACATGCTCCTGCCTGAAAAGTATAGGGTCCTGAATTCAACCCTAGTGCCAAAAAAAAAAAAAAGGAAGACTCCACTCTGGTCCCCCTTCTGCCTGTCTGTCTCACATAGGACCTTTCATTCCCCCAATAAATATATTCTGCTCTTAAAAAAAAAAAATTAAAAAAACGTGATCTCTTAGAATGGCATCTTTCTAGAGCTTAACTCTGAAGAGCCTTCATTAATTATTTTTTGTCTATTCTACTCATATGTGCCTTAACTATATAAGGTTTACTGATCACATTTAGAATTTCTGTTCTTTTTTTCATGTGTGTGTATGTGTGTGTGTTTGAGACAGTTTCATAAATTGCCCACACTGACTTTAAACTTGTGATCCTTCTGCCTCATTCACCAGAGTGTTGGGATTATAGGTGGGGGCCACCATGCCTGGCTTAGTTTTTTGTTTTTTCTTTATTTTTGAGGGGTTTTTTATTGTTGTTGGTTTACCTACTTGTTTTCCTTTTTGAGGGTTTGATTGTTATTTGTTGCAGTTTTTTGTTTATTTGTTTGCAGGGATGCACATGAAACTTAGAGCCCCACAAATATTAGGCAAGTGCTGTACCACTGAGGTACATCCTTAAGTCTGCTTTTTTTTTGTATATATATTAACCACTTAATGGTTTACTCTCAGTGTCACTTGGGCAGCACAATTGTTTCTATACTGACTGTCCCAAGCTGGTTATGTATGTACTAACCCATGCTCAGCCAAGTGTCATTTCCACCACTTGATATATATATATATTTTTCCAACACAGGATCTCACTGTAGTTTAGGCTGCCTTCAGCTTGCTGTGTAGCCCAAGTTAGCCTCAAAGTCAGTAATCTTGCCTCAGCCTCCCGGAGTACTGGGAATATGGGCATTAGCTACCACTCCCAGCAACTAGTCAATTATTAAATTGAATAACTTTGGTAAAATTGTTTTTATATTTCCTGTTATATTATCTTATGAAAATTAACAAAAAAGTACAAATTTTTGTCAGCTTATATTTAAGTAATTGGACTGGTAAGTTGTGAAGTCATTTGTCCTTGGAAATAAGCATGTAAAAGTAGAAAAAAATAGCTTTTTTTTTTTTTAAATAGCTTTAAGTAGCCAGATGTCTAAATGAGTATAGCAACACTTCAGTTCACAAACTTAATTCTTTGTATAATTCTGGTCAAAAACTGAATTGGATGAAAGCCAAGTCAATTCAGTGTTTAGGTTCAGTGTTGACTTTGTGGGAAATTTGATTTGGTTCTTGTTCAGTTTGGTTTGGAACCAGAATTATGAAGGGAATTAAGTTTGTGGACCAAAGGACCATAGTACTGAGATCAGTATTTTAAGAAGCTGATGTATAAGCCCTTTTTTCATGGCTTTTAGAGGTGTATTAAGGGCAGCTATAAGAACCTATCTTTTCTTGTTGCTGAGACAAAATACCTACCACCCAACATTAACAGAGAAAAAGTTTATTTCAGCTCAGTTTTACAAATATCAGTCCATAGTTGGCTTGCTCCAAGGCAGAGGGACACAGGAGAGAAGAAATAGGGCACTGTGCGGCAATCAGAGAGCAGCAGTGTCCTGCCTTCTCTCTCCCTTTCTGTCCTATCAAGGCTGTAAACCTGCTGGTTGGTGCCACCCACACCCAGGTGGGCTTCCGTTGTCCACACCCTTACTCAATACACACACACTGTGATCCAGCCACCTTCAAAATTGCCTACCAGCTGGGCATGGTGGCTCACTGTACTTGTAATCCCAGCACTTGGGAGGTTGAGGCAGGAATTTGAGTCCAGTCTGGACTACAAAGTGAGTTCAAAGCCAGCCTGAAGTACATAATGAAATACTGTCTCAAAAAATCAAATAAAAACTGCCCACCTATGATCACCTGAGGCTTTGGGGGAAGATCTAGACAAAGCCATAAGAAAACCCCTTTTAGAAAGCTAATCCAAGCTGGACGTGGTATACAGTAATAATCCCAGCACAGAGGAGGCTGTGATAGGTAGATTTACTGTGACTTTGAGGCCAACCTGGACTCCACAGTGGTTCAAGATCAGCCTAGACTGCATAGTGAGACCCTGATTCAAAAAAGGAAAAAACATAGGAAAAAAAAGCAGACTAGTCCAGTGCCAAGGAAGGTCAGTGATTTCTGCAACTAGGCTGCCAATGATCTGTGGGGAAGAACAGACCAAACAGAAAGGTATTGAGGGAGCAGAATGAGAAGGTGCTTGGTGATTGGATTTAGGATCTGATGTAGAGTGGAGGAGTGACAGTTGATATCCCAGCTTTTGGCTTCTTTTCTGGATCAGAGATGCCGCTACAAAAAACATCAAAGGGGGAGTTTGAAAAAGATTGCTCAAGAAACACTTAAGCGGCTATATCCAGCAAGTAGCCTGATAAACAGATTGACCTAGACAGATCTGATGGTCACAGCATGCAGAGTACACGCCACAGGGAAGGGGATTGAAATGCCTGGTGAGACAAGTGTGCACATTGAGAACAAGATGATCCTGTGGTAGCATCAAACACTGACACTGAGGGCACATGAAAAGGAAAAATTTCTCCCCCACAGCTGGGGATGTAGCTCAGTGGTACAACACTGCACCTGCCTGGCAAGCTCAAGGCCCTGAGTTTAATTCCCAGCACTTGCCCCCCTCCAAAAAAAGGTGCTTAAACACAGAAGAGTAAAAAGGAGCCAGACACAGAAGAATCAGGAAGATAGCAGAGTTGGGTAAGCCTGAGAAATCTGCAGAGAAAAAGGTATTGTCCTCACTGGGATGTGTCAAGAGGTCAGGCCAGACCAAGACCAAATGGAAATGTCATTTGGATTTCTTCTGTTGCCAAAGCAGTTTGTGCTAAAAGGAAGACTGCAGAAAATCAAAGAGTAGAAGGTGAAAAGTAAAGGAAAAATAGCCAGTCCTGAAGAGATATAAAGAGAATGCAGGAAGGTCAAGGAAGGCTGTACTATCAAGGTATTTTTACCTCCCCATGGGCAGTAAGCCAGTTAAAATATTGAAGCCATTAAATTTAGCAACAAGGGGGCCCACTAGGCCCACTGCACCTGGTGGGATTTAGCTTGAACATTTTAGAAAGATTCTGTGATGATGAAAGTAAGTTTCTAGGTTTGGCAGTGGAAGTGCTAGTCAATTTTCTTTCACTACAACAAATACTTGAAGTAACTTAGGGAAGATTTTGTTTTGTGGAGGGAAGCTTCATTATGTGCTGTGTTTCGTTTTTAGAACTGAGCGATGTCTGCACCGAATTGCATCCTTGGTTGGTTTTATTTTGAGACGAGGTCCCTAAGTCGCTGAGTTGCCTAGGCGAGCTCGGCTCAGGGAGTACGCCATGTCACCCAGCTCAGGGAAAGGTCTGTTTGAGCTCCCAGTTAGATGCTCCAGTCCGTGGTCATTTGGCCCTGTTGCTCTCAGATCAGGCTCAGCACCTCCTGATGAGACCGTGCAACTGAGCACCCTTGCACATGCTGGGGAAGAGCCAGGCAGCCCCCAGGACCTAGGAACTGACAATCCAGGAGCACTAGCCTGGGGACCAAGCCGTTCTAACACAGAAATCCTTGGGGTTCACACATCCAAACTCCAGCAGGCAGTGAGAATTTAAGGAGTGTCAATGGAATTGATGTTTTCTGTGGAAAGATACATGATAGGTAGAATGTTTTTGTGTTTTGGGCTTTTTGTTTGTTTTTGTTTTTGTTTGATAAGTAGAGGGGTTTTTTTGTTTGTTTGTTTTGGGTTTGTTTTTTTTTTTTAATGTATTTAGGACAATGTCTACAGGGTCTCACTATGGAAATCGGACTCCTAGTGATCCTCCTGTTTTCAGCCTCCCAAGTGCTGGGATTACAGAGATGCACCATCGTACCCAGTCTCAGTTGCCATCTCAGCGTGCCCCAGGGGCTGGGCCAGCACTGCATTACAGGGATGCAACCCCTGTCACTACACTCTGCCTAAACAGGCGCTTTAGTCCACTGAGCTATCTGGCTGGCCTGATAAGTAGAGGTTTGAGGAATGTTTGCTTTGTTTTTATAGTACTGGGAATTGAACCCAAGGCCTTTGAACTGAGCTATAACCATAGCTCTCTGTTGTTTAATCATATGACAAATACTTTCTGAATCACTACATTGCCCCAACTACACTCATGCTTTCCTGCCTCAGCCTCCCAGCATGCTGGGATTGTAGATGTGTAGCACCGTACCCAGGTAGGAAAATAGAATTTTGAAACAGCCATTAATAAATGAATACTGCATATTACAAAAACATGAAAGAACTGTCATCTTTTTTAGCATTTATGTAGTACCATTCTGGGAAAGATGGACAGCTAGATTAATTACATCCTGCCTGTTGCTATGTGTACATGAATTCATTTTTAGCTCTGTCCATAAAATGAAAGCTGAAATTAGGAATTACTTTTATATACTTTCAATCACATACATTGTGAAATGCTGTTGAAAAAGCTAGCAGACAAGTTTTGGATTCATATTGTAGCTCTGCTGCTTAATGGCTGCAATCAGGACAATACTCTCACCCCTTTAGACTCAGGATACTTACTTTGGAGGATTGTGTAGTGGTGAAGTTCCTAGTATGTAACAATGCCACATGAATTCCCTTTCCTCTCTACCTTCTGCCTCCGGAGTGAATTAAGGCCAGGCATGATGTACTGTGTATGCCTGTAATCTAAGCACTTGGGAGGTGGAGTGAAGAAAAAAAAAATTTTCACTCTGATAATATCTTAACTAGGAAAAGCACCACATTCTTTTTATACCTTAGAATAATTTCAGAGTAGCCTCTAGGAAGTTATATTTGGAACATTTATCTAAAAGGCAGCTATCCCTAATGCCCAGGACCTGATAGTTGTAGCCATTAAGGATTGTATTTGTTGGCCGGAGAGACAGCTCAGGTCTTAAGTGCCTGCCTGGCAAGCACAAGGACCCAGGTTTGATTCCCAGTATGGCATGACAAGTGCCAGCTCCATGCCAAGCTGGCCAGCGAAACCAGGCATGGTAGTGAACACCTGTAATCCCAGAGCTGGGGAGGCTGAGACAGAAGGATCACTACAAATCTGAGCTGCATACTGAGGTGCTGTATCACATACATACATACATACATACATACATACATACATACATACATCTGAAAAAAGAATTGTGTGTGTGGAGTGTGAGACTTGCAGCTTCCAAGACTTACTGTTTCTGACAACAACCTCTCAGGACTCACAGTCATGGCTGTTAGTATTACCTAGAATCAGTCATCCACCCAGTGCTAGATACCTAGAATGTACATGCCCCAGACTTGCCTCGATGTTGGGCTAATTCCCCTTATCTTAGATAACTGGTTTCTTATAGCAGTGTATGTCACTTAGCAAAAAGAAAACAGTTAACCCTGCAGTTCACCAGGTTTCTTAAGTGAAGTCACAGTATAATTATCATTCTTTCATGTTATGTTTATGTTCCCGGATTCTCACTCATACGTTCTTTGTGATTTCTCGGAAGATTTCAAGGACATTTCAGCATCCCAAGTACCCCTTAGGCAATCCACTTCATAAGGGGTTCCAACAAATTGCATATTTCTAGATATGTGTCACTCTTTTTAGTTCATACTTAACTGTTTTGACATTTTCTTAAAAATACCTCTTTGCATTTCTTACACACCTATGACTAAGAAAAATAGACAGCCACTGAGTAGGTTAATTTTTCCTTAATTGAAAATAGTTATTTTTCAGATTACATTTCTCATCAGTAAAGGTGCTCTATAGGCAAAGTACACTTTTTTAGCTGGGAGGTCGTTAGTTAAGTTGTAGAACTAATATTGTGCCTAGGTTGATTTCCAGCATGAAAAATATTACGAAATAAAATTCTTTTTTTTTATTAGCTCAATGTAATAAATACTTTAAGTAAAAATAATTTTAGATGGACTTAGTAGTGCATGCCTATAATCTTATCACTCAGGAGGCTGAGATAGGAGGATTGTACAAGATTTATTTTGTTTTGTTTAATTAGTGTTGTTCTGTTTGTGACAGAGCCTTACTCTATAATTCAGGATGGCCTTGAACTCAGGGCAATCCTGCCTCAGCCTGAATTACAGGCATATACTACCACACCTAGCTGATTCCTGCAAATTTGAGGCCAGCCTGAACTACATAGGAAGACCCTGCATCAAAAATAAATACACTTTCAGAGTGAAGGCCCGGCATGTGAGTGAACTGCCCAGGCAACCGGGTCCTGAAGCGACCAGAGAGCATGCCTGGTGTGTGAGTGAGACTGCCCGGGGCCACTGGATACTGAAGCGACCCACAGCACAGGCCCAGTGTAGAACCCTTCAGCAGAACTTCCTACAAAGAGGCTAGAGGCAAGACCCACTCAGCTGATTCAGGAGCAGAACATCTTGCCCGTATGACACAGAGTTCACCTGCAAGGCTGCAGCAGGAAGAAGTGGAGCGCAGCAACCAGAACCAAGCCACACCCACCTAGAGGAGTCTGAACTTTCTAGATCTGGACCTGGTGCTAAGGTAATAACTCTGTCTAAGCTCTACACCAAAGGTCAAAAGTCAGTGGTGCCGGGCATGGTGGCACAGGTCTGTAATCCCAGCACTCGGGAGGCTGAGGCAGGAGGATTGTTGTGAGTTTGAGACCAGCCTGAGCTACAAAGTGAGCTTAAGGCCAGCCTGATCTGCATAGTGAGACCCTGTCTCAAAAAGACAAAAAATAAACAATAAAAAAATAAACAGTAAAAGTCGGTGGTATACAAAATGATAAAGAGAAGGAACAAAAAGCAGTCTCAGCCTCCGAGTCCACCCAGTACAAATGCAGGTGACACTAGCATACAGGAAATTGGAAATCACACATGTGAAATCTCTGAAATACTAGCGCTGGAAGTAAAGAAACAACTACAGAAAGGTGTAGAAGAGATCAGATCAGAAATAATTTCTGAAGTAAAAAAAAGTAGAGATAACTGTAATCAAGTACTAAGTGGTTCTAAAGAATACACTGATAAAAAAAAAACAGAGCAGAATATAAAAATGATGGATCCCCTGAATAAGTAATTTAGGAAAGAAATAGAATGTATGACACAGATCCAAAGTGATATACAGGAAATTAAAACCTCAATCACAAGCTGGCAAATCCATTTGAGTGAAAGTGAAAACAGACTCTGACCTTAAAGACACCATTGCAGCTAGTGAGAAAGTAAGCGAAGATCTCTTAAAAACAACTAGGATGCAGGAAAAAATAATTCAACACCTGCAAGATGATACAAAGATGAACAGTGTGAGACTAATAGGCATCAATGAGAAGGAAGGAGTCAATATAAATGATATAAAAAGAATATGGGCAGAAGTAATAGCAGAAAACTTCCCAAATGTGGGGCAACAAAGCATAGAGAACTCCAAATAACATCAACCCAATTAAAACCACTCCCAGGCCGGGGAGATGGCAGAGTGGAATAAACGCTTCCTTGACAAGCACAAGAGCCTGAGTTCAATTCCCGGTTCCGCCAAAAAAAAAAAAAAAAAAAAAAAACTCCCAGACAATATAATAATCAAGTAATCAAGATCCCAGAAATGCAGCATAGGAACAGTATACTAAAAACCACTAAAGAAAAGAAACAAACCAGGCGTGGTGGCGTAGGCCTGTAATCCCAGCACTCGGGAGGCTGAGGCAGGAGGATTGTTGTAAGTTCAAGATCAGCCTGAGCTACAAAGTGAGCTTAAGGCCAGCCTGAACTGCATAGTGAGACCCTGTCAAAAAAAGACAAAAAAAAAAAAAGAAAGAAAGAAAGAAAAGAAACAGATTACATTTAAAGGAAAACCCATCAGAATAATGGCAGATTTCTCTTCATGAACCATCAAGTCAAGAAGAGCATGGAGCAAAGTACTTCAAGGCTTGCAAGAAAACAAATTCCAACTCAGACTGATAGACCCTGAAAAACTCTCTTTCAAGTATAATGGAGAAGTAAAATACTTCTGTGACAAAGAACAACTAAGGAATTTCATGATGGCAAAGCCAAGCCTACACAGACTACTAAATGATGTTCTAGAGAGGGAGCAAAATGTTCATAACCCCATGAACAAGAACGGAAAGAACCATCAAATAGCACAAACAATTAAACACAGGAGAATAAGAGGTATACAGTAGTAGTCTTTCAGTTATTCTTTTGTGTACAACAGCAAAATATTTCCATTAGCACACTCTACAAATGGACTTCTCTCACACCCTATGGGTCATGATTCCACATAAGTCCACAGGGGGGATTTGAAGGAAATAACTGTAGCTCAGTCCCACAAGTGACACCTGGCCAACAGTAAATATCATGGTCATTATCGTGTTCACAACACACGGAACTTTGTGCAATTTCCTACCCCCAAACTGTCAGAAGTGATGGTCATTTATTTGTCATTCCAATATTTATCCTATGTTTTATTCCTAGTATGTCTTTACTACCATGAAAACTTTTTCTTAGTTCAAATGTTTTGAAACATTTAATTTTAAATTAATTAGTATTTAATTTTCTGAATAATGCTTAATCTTAATTTTTTTTTTTGTGGAACCAGGGATTGAACTCAGACCCTTGCACTTGCCAAGAAAGCACTTATTCCACTGAGCCATTTCCCCAGCCCCTTAATCTTAATTTTTGTTTTTTGATTTATATCTTTGAATCACAATTTATCTAAAAGACATCACATGCTATCTTCTCCTAGTATTAAGAACTTTAAAAAGTATATTTCTATTTTCTGTTGACTTTATATTACTTCTTCTCTGTCTTTTATACACACATACACACACACACACACACACACACACACACACACACACACACACATATATATATATATATATATATATATATATATGAAAAAAATACATGTTTAACCCAACATAAGATTGGTACTGTTTCATAGAAATCTTCAATGACCTTTTAAATAAGGGTTCATCTAATATATTTTATATAGTCCTGCATAACTATCACTTTGAGAGCTATGTATTATTCATCCGGGAGCATACTGCAACTTTTCTTACCTTTTTCATTATGTTCTTTATTATTTCCTATATGCCACATCTGGTGGTATTAAAATATTTCAAGTTTGTATAAGTAGAAAATATTTTACTTTTAGTTTTCAATGGTATGTTTGCTAAGCATAAAATTCAAAGAGGATAGATCTTTTTTTCTTTTAGTCCCTTAATTAGCCTAGTTTCTTACACACTTGGT
>PVKA01001280.1:0-100012 GCA_004027165.1 Ctenomys sociabilis
TCATGTGATGGACATCTTGGTTGTTTCCAAGATTTTGCTATCACACATTGTGCTGCTATAAACATAGGCACACATATATCTCTATGATACAGTGTATCCAAATCCTTTGGGAAAATTCCCAGTAGGGGGATAGCTGGCTTGAATGGGATTTCTAGTCCTATTCTTTTGAGGAGTCTCCATACTGACCTCCACAATGGTTGTACCAGTCTACATTCCCACCAGCAGTGGAGAAGTGTTCCCTTTTTCCCACAACCTCTCCAACGTTTGTTGTTGGTTGATTTCCTTATGATAGCCATTCTTTCTGGAGGGAGATAGTATCTCAGTGTTGTTTTTATTTGCATTTCACGAATGGCTAGCAATGTGGAGCATTTTTTCATGTATTTGTTTGCTTTAATTTCGTCCTCTGAGAAGTGTGTATTTATCTCAGATCCCCATTTCTGAATTGGGTCTTTAAATTTGAGGGCCTTGTTATATTTTAGTTCTTTATATATTCTAGACAGTAGTCCTCTGTCTGATTGCTTATTAGTTAGGACTTTTTCAAAATTTGTGGGTTGTCTTTTCACTCTGTTGACAATTTCTTTTGACATGCAGAAGCTCCTTAAGAAGAGTTGATCCCAGTTGTTGATTCTTTCAAGTGCTTCCCGTGTGAATATATGTTTGTTGATGAACTCTTTACCTACTCCTGTGTCTTCAAGAGTTCCTCCTACTTTCTCTTCCAGGAGATTGAGTGTTTCTGTTCAAATGTTTAGATCTTTAATCCATTTTGACTTTAACTTAGTGCATGGTGATAGAGCTGAGTCAAGTTTTAGTTTTCGGCATGTAGAAAGCCAAGTTTTCCAGCACCATTTGTTAAAGAGGCCATCTTTCTTCCAGTGAGCTTGTGTAGCCCCTTTGTCAAAGATAATATGGCTGAGTGTTTTTGTAGATGCCTCTGTGTCTTCTAATCTATTACACTGATCCTCAGGTCTATTTTGTTGCCAATACCATGTTGATTTTATCACAGTGGCTTTGTAGTATGATTTCAAATCAGGAATTGTGATGCCTCCTGCCTTGTCTTTATTGGCCATGATTGCCTTTGCTATTCTAGGTCATTTGTGGTTGCAAATAAATTTTAGGATTGATTTGTCTATATCTGGAGGTATGTTGGTGGCAGTTTGATAGGGATTGCATTAAATCTGTACAGCAATTTTGGGAGTATGGCCATCTTCACGATGTTGGTTCTTCCTATCCAGGAGCACGGAATAGCTTTCCATTTTCTGAAATCCTCTATAATCTCTTTTCTTAGAATGTTCTAATTTTCCATGAAAAGATCTTTGACTTCCTTGCTTAAGTGAATCCCAAGGTATTTCATTTTCCACGGTGCTCTTGTAAAAGGTATTGTTTCTATTGTTTCCCTTTCAGTGTGCTTGTTATCTGTGTAGAGGAATGCTATTGACTTTTTCGTATTGATTTTGTATCCTGCTATGCTACTGAATTTCCATATCAGTTCTAGTAGGTTTTTGGTGGAATTTTTGGGGTCTTCTAAGTAAAGTATCATGTCGTCTGCAAATAGTGATAATTTAACTTCTTCTTTACCTATTCTTATTACCTTTATTTCTCCCTCTTTTCTAATGGCTGTTGCTGACAGGATTCCAAGACTATATTGAATAGGAGGGGTGATAGAGGACATCTTTGTCTTGTACCTCATTTAAGAGTAAAAGATTTCAGTTTTTCCCCATTTAGGATTATATGAGCTTTTGAGTTGTCATAGATGGCTTTTATCAAATTAAGATAGAGTCCATCTATTCCAATTTTCTGTAAGACCTGGAACATAAATGAGTTTTGGACTTTGTCAAAGGCTTTCTCTGCATCAATTGAGATGATCAGATGATTTTTATATTTCAGTCTATTAATATAGTGTATTACATTTATAGATTTTCAAATATTGAACCATCCTTGCATCCCTGGGATGAATCCTACCTGGTCATGCTGTATGATCTTCTTGATGAGTTGCTGTACTCTATTTGCTAGTATTTTATTGAGTATTTTTGCATCTATGTTCATGAAGGAGATGGGCCTGTAGTTCTCCTTTTTGGTTGTGTGTTTTCCTGGTTTTGGAATCAGTATAATACTTGCCTCCAGAAATGATTTTGGGAGGACTGTTTCCTTTTCAATTTCACTGAAGACTTTCAGGAGTGTAGGGATTATATCTTCTATAAATTTCTTGTAGAATTCATCTGTGAATCGATCAGGACCTAGACTTTTCTTTGTCAGTAGGCTTTTTATTACATTTCATATTTCATTGGCTGTTATTGGCTTATTGAGAGTTCTTATATCTTGATTCAGTTGTGGTAATTTGTACCTTTCAAGGAATCTGTCCATTTCTTCTATGTCTTCTATTCTGTGAGTGTAAAGAGTCTCAAAGTAACTATTGATAATCTTCTGAATTTCTACTGGTCTGTGGTGATTTCATCCTTTTCATTCCTTATTGCTTGTACTTGAATTTTCTTTTGCCTCTTTTTCATGAGTTTGGCTAGAGGCCTCTCAACTTTATTTAGTTTTTCAAAGAACCAAATTTTGATTTGTGGATTCTTTGAACTGTTTTCTTCATTGCAATTGAATTAATTTCTGCTCTAATCTTTGTGATTTCTTCCCATCTTTGTGCTCTAGGTTTCATTTGCTCTTCTTTTTCTAGTTGTCAGAGGTGCAATATTAGGGTGCTAATTTGTTTCCGTTCTGTTTTCCTAATGTGTGAGTTCATAGCTATGATTTTCTCTCTAAGAACTGCATCCCATAAATTCTGGTAATTTGTGGTCAAATTTTCATTGAATTGTAGATATTGTTGAATTTCTTGTTTAATTTCATCTGTGACCCATTGATTGCTGAGTAGGGTGGTGCTTACTTTCCATGAATTTAGCGGGGTTTTCTGGTTTCTTTTGTCATTTACTTCCAGTTTCATTGCACTGTGGTCAGATAATATGTATGGGATAATTTCTATTTTCTTGCATATACTTAGGCATGACCTCTGGACTAGTATGTGATCTATTTTGGATAATGACCCGTGTGCAGCTGAAAAAAATCTGTATTCAGCTGTGGTTGGGTGGAACACTCTGTATATGTCCACCAGGTCCATTTCTTCCACACTCTGGTTCAGTTCTGCTACTTCCTTGCTAATTTTTTGTCTGGTTGTCCTATCTTTTTGAGATAAGGTTGTATTAAGATCTCCTGTTAAGATTGTGTTCTTAGACATTAATTTTTTCATGTCCCTTAAGATTTGTCTTACATAGTTGGGTCTCCTGTGTTTGGTGCATAGATATTTATGAGTGTTACTTCCTGCTCTTGAATTTTTCCCCTGACCAGTGTATAGTGGTCTTCTTTGTGTCATTTGATCATTCTTGCTTTGAAGTTGAGACTGTCTGAGAACAGAATTGCTGCTCCTCCTTTTTTCTGAGGTGCTGGGGCATGTAGTATTGTTTTCCATCCTTTGACTTTGAGCCTATGAATGTCCTTTTGAGTTAAGTGTGTTTCTGGTATGTAGCATATTGTTGGATTTTGTTTCCTAATCCACTGTGCTAGTCTATTTCTCTTAATTGGAGAATTGAGTCCGTTTACATTGATGGTTATGATTGAAATGCGTTGACTTATGTTCATTATGATATTTACCTGGTGTTGTTTATTCCTTTGTTACCTGTGTTTAGTTGTCTGTCCTGCTTAGTGGGTTCCTTCCATTCTCATGGAGTTCTGGTCATTGTGGTCTCTCTCTAGAACATCGTTCAGCAGCCTGCGAAGGGATGGCTTTGTCATCATGAAATTCTTTAGTTGTTCTTTGTCGTGGAAGTATTTCACTTCTCTATCAAACTTGAAAGAGAGTTTTGCAGGGTATAATAGTCTGGGCTGGAATTTGTTTTTGTGTAGGACTTGAAGAACTCTGCTTCATGCTCTCCTTGCCTTCATTGTTTGTGTAGAGAAGTCGGCTGTAATTCTGATGGGTTTTCCTTTGAATGTGAGCTCCTTCTCCTCTCTAGCAGCTTTCAGTATATTATTTTTGTGTTGGATTTCGGTGATCTTGATTATTATATGTCTCGGTGTGTTTCTACTTGGGTTGAGGTTTCTTGGTGTTCTGTATACTTCAATGACCTGAATGTTGGATTGTTTCCTCATATTTGGGAGGTTTTCTGCGATTATTTCTCCCCAAATTTTTTTTTATGTCATTTGTATTGACTCCTTCATTCTCGTTGATACCAATTATTCTCACATTGTTCATCCTGGCGTCATCTTGCAGGTGATGGATTATTTTTTCCTGCATTCTTGTTGTTTTTAAGAGATCCTTTCTCACCTTTTCACTAGCTGCTCTGGCATCTTCAAGATCTGAAACTCTGTCTTCGCTTTCACTCATATGGTTTTATAGGCTCGTGATTGATATTTTTAGTTATTCTATATCTCTTTGACTGTGTTTCATGTGTTCTATTTCTTTTCTGTATTGCTCATTCAAGGAATCCATCATTTTTCTGATCTCCTCAATTTTTTTTATCCATGTCTTCTTTAGAGGTAGTTATTAATTGTTTTTCTGCAGTGTTTCTTCCAAGTTTGATTTCCTCTGTATATTTCTGGACTTGTTTCTGTATTTCAGATTCTATGACTTCAAAAAGTTCTTTTTTGATTTCAGAACTTATTTCTGCTTTGAGTTCCTCATGATCTTTCTGCTGTTGTTTCTTTGCCTCAGATGCTGTTAATTCATATATATCAGCTAGAATAGCACTCTCTGCACTTGTTGTGGATGAGCATAGTTTTTCCACCCAATGTTTCTAGAATTCATTCTTTATTTCAGATACTATGTATTCAGATATTTCTTTTTTAATTTGGAGAATTCTCGTTTTATTTCCTCTATTGCTTTCTGCTGTTGTTCCTTTGCTGCTGTATCTGTTAACTCATTCATTGCAGCTGAGCTAGTGTCCTCTGCCCTTCCTGAGGGACTCGAGGTCTGGAGTTGCATTTTTCCCCTTCTCTTTGTCATTTTGTATAGCACTGACCTTTGACCTTTGGTGCAGAGCTTTGGTGCAGCTATTACCTTAGCTTGTTATGAGATTCAGGTTCCAGTCTATTAAGTTTGAGATTTTCCAGGTATGCCTATCCTGGATCTAGCTGTTTTGTTCAGTTCCTTTTTTGCTGCAGCTTCTTTGGTTCCCCTCTGTTGGTTCCCAGGGCAGCCCTCCTGTGTCAGGCAGGTCACTCTCTAGGTGGGCGGGCCTGGGCTTTGGTGGGTCTTCTGGGCTCACAAAAGGATAGTGGATGATCTTATTCTCTGAGTAGGCTGTACTGGGTTGGCCAGCCTGTGCTGGGTCCGGGTCTACAGGCTGTAACCCGAGAAGGCTGGGAAAGGTCCCTCTGGTACAGGGGGCCTGGAGCCCTCACTCACAGGCCAGGCTGTGCTGGGTTTTGGTCTGTGGCGTGGGACTGAGGATTGCTGAGAAATGTCCCTCCGGTGTGGCAGGCTTGAAGTTCTCACTCCAGGCTGACCTGCACTGGGTCTGGGGCTGTGGGGTGGGACCGGTAATCACCTGGAAATGTTTCTCTGGCATGGTGTGCCTGGAGCTCTCACCGGGCCACGGGTGGGGGGGGCAGGAAATCCCTGGGAAATGTCTCTCGGGCACAGCGGGCCTGGATTTCTACATTCACTGAACTTTGCTGCCCAGAGAGTTGGGGAAATTCCCACTCGTTCAGCAGGCTTTAGGGCGTGGGATCCGGGGAGGTGCTGGTGAGTGGGTCCTCAGGTTTCAGGCCAGTCACTGGCTTGGAGGGTTGGGGCCAGGGAACTGGGTAGCGTGCGTGGGAAGAAGCCAATGGCTTTCCCTCAGATTCACTACACTTTCACTGATCTGGGAAGCCTGGTGAGTTGTGCAAATTCCCACTTGCTGGGAGAGCTTGGGGAAGGATCCAGGAGGCCGCTGGAGTCAGCTGCTGTCTCAGGCCATGGGTCTTGCTGTCTCACGAGGTCTCTGGGGCTGGGCAGGCGTGGGTGGGATGGAGAAGGATGGCAGAGTCGGCCGCGCTGTCTCGGGCCGGTCTCTTATCATTCTTAATAGCTGAGTATTACTCCATTATATAGAAATACCACATCTTTTTCAACCATTCCTCATGTGATGGACATCTCAGTTGTTTCCAAGATTTTGCTATCACACATTGTGCTGCTATAAACTTAGGTGCACATATATCACTGTGATACAATATTTTCAGTTCCTCTGGGATATTATCTTCTTTTATTTTGTTCTTTATTCATATTTTGGGTTTCTGATATAAAAGATACTATACAATATTTAAACTTGTGCCTCTTATTGATTTCATTTAGCATATTTATTTTATTTATTTATTTTTGTATTTGGTACAGGGTCTACAGGGTCTCACTGCACAGATCAGACTCATAGTGATCCTCCTGTTTGCAGCCTCCCAAGTGCTGCGATTACAGGTGCACAGCACCACTCCCAGTCACAAACACCCTCTGAGCACTCCTCAGGGGTGGGGGCCAGCACAGTAGGCCTGGGGATCGAATCTCTGGCTTCTGCCTCTGCCTAAATAGGCACTTTATTTCACTGAACTATTTGGCCTGCCCCTTCATTTAGTGTTATGATGTTAGGGTGTATCCATTTCCTAGGAATGACTCAAATGTATTCTTCCTTAAGGCCAAGTCTCCATTGTGTATAAATACCACATTTTCTTCATCCATCAATGTGGATGGACATACAAGCCACTCCCATGATTTAGTTCTCATGAATTGTGCTGTTACAAATATGAGTACATATACAATCTTTGTAATATGATGCTTTTAACTCTTTTAGAAGGAAACATAGGACAATAGTTGTATTAACTGGAATTTCTAGTTTAAGTTTCTAATGAATCTCCATATGAAAGATTTCCATAGTGGCTGTGCTATGGAGAAGGGTTCCTTTTCCCCCCACAGCTTCTCTAGCATTTGCTATTACTATTATTGTTGTTGCTCTTGTTGTTGTTACCTGATTTTTTGTAGGCATTATTTCTAGAATAAGATGGAATTTAACTTGCATTTCTCTATTTGTCAGCAGTCTTCAGCATTTCTTCACATATATATTGGTGATTTGTACTTCTGAGAAGTGTTTACTCATTTTCCTTTCCAATTTTCATCAGGCCTTTTATTCTGAGGGATCAAATATTTTTCAGTTCATTATATATTCTAGATATTACTCCTTTGTCTGAGAAATAACTGGAGAAAAATTTCCCATCTAGAGTTTCTCTCTTCATTCTATTAGTTGTTTCCTTTGCTGTACAGAAACCTTTTAATCTCACATGATCCCATTTGTTGATTCTCAGTGTTACTTCTCATGCAGCTGGGGCTCTGTTCAGAAGCTCTTTGCCTATAGCATTGTCTTCAAGAGTTCTACTTATTTTGTCTTCCAGGAAGTTAAGGGCTTCTTTTTCAATATTAGGTCTTTTACCCATTTTGGTTTTAGGGTAAATTCTAGAAGCTCCTAGGACTGCATCGTTTCCAGGAGGCAAGAAAAAATCTTCATGAACGAATAGTCATGGAGCAAAAGTATTCAATTTCAGTTCTGTCAAAGAAATACCATGCTGGTGCCTGCCCTTAAATCACTGTCACCAGTGAGTATTCAGATGTTCATTGGCCTAGCCTGAGTTCACTTCCCATCAGTGAACCAATAACTCCACCAATAAGAAGTCCATGACCACAATCCCCTATAGCACAGTTAGATTACCACAAGGTAGCAGGAGATTTTGTTTTACTTTACATGTACGTGCTTATGGATTAGTAATGGCCATGACGCTGGAGTTAAGAGATGCACCTCATTTGTTTTTCTTTTTTATCTCTTCTACTTGTTCTTTTAGATCCAGGATCTACCCTATTGTTTCTTCCAGTGCATAATGTGGATTGACAGGCATCCTTATCCTTAGATTCCAGAGCTCAAGGGCAAGCCCACTGTGGCCTGACATTCGTCCAATTATCTAAGGAGAGTTACATTCTTCCACTGAAGGCCAAGCACTTACCAACTGCCTCTTGCACATGCCTCTTTCTATCTTTGCCATCCATCTCTGGTTTCTGGTAAATGCTTCTCCTTCTTGTCCTCCTAGGCTCAAGGGAGCACCAGTGTTTCCTCACAACACTACATTACTAGCCTCCAGTCATCTGTGACTTCCTTACCTTACTTTCACTTTCATTAACTGTCTGTACTACTCTTTCCTTGAAGAACCCCAATTTGAACTTGCCCTGTGTTTCTTGTCAGGACCTGGGCAGATGCAATACTGAACTTACACAGCTGCCTTGCCATGGGGGAAGAGTGCTGTGATGAACTTTGGGAATGAAACCACAGGGCTTCTCTTACCCCACTGTCTTCTTTCTCCTCTCTGGGTCTTCTGGGATCCTGAGTCTTTGGTCTAGACACACATTGAGGCATTATTATTTTTTAGTACTTAAAATGCTAATAATTTGAAAATTTGAAAATATTTGAGAACACACAAGATCCTTTTCTTCTTGGGAATGTATGTATCTTTTGATTTAAAATTCTGAATGTTTCACATTTCTAGTGGGAGTACACCAAAACTATTTTATGATTATGGAGCCAAAATATGAGGTACAAGGGAAGGAAATATACCAGCTCAAGCACCTCAGGAGAGCCCAACCAACACACAGCCTTTATGCTAGGCTGTTTTTAAAGACTACCTTGCTAGTTGGAATTGAATGTACCTGCTGGAGGGAGTCTTTAGTTGCAATAAGTAAGAAAGAGAATGTAACCTGACTTTGCTGGATATCTGTTCTGTGATGCACATTCTAAGCCCAAATTTTAACCTTACGAATAATCAGTTAACTGTGGCCCTGAGCAGAGAACTATAAATTAAAGATAAGTAATGGTTCTGGCTTTCCAAGGCCTTGACTCAGGAGTAACTCTGAAATCTTGATCAAATCTGCATTGGGTTAAGCAATTTGGCATATTCATATGTTTTAAGGCATAAAACTATAATTATAAATCAATATATTTCTTTATTTTAAATAAAAGAGAGGTTCTGCTTCTCTTTAAAGGAAAAAGGAAACAACAAGAAAACGAACGAAACAAAAAAGAACAAAAGCAAAAATCTTGGCCAAGCTACATTTTTTGTCATATAGTATATTTTACATTCAATCAATATATTAAATAGATTGTGGTAGTGTATCAGGATTCACATACTCAGCATGTAATCAGGAGGCATCATATCTCACAGAACATTTAAAGTTGTGAGCAGCCCGCATAATCAGGTAGTGATAACATACCCTCCTAAGTAGCTTTTCTTGTAAGAAAAAGTTTCTGGGCTGAATTGCGTGAATTTGTCTGAAATGAGGTTGATGGATTAAGAAGTCTGCTTAATTCATTCATTCATGCAATGCCACTTCTCATCAGAGGCAATTGTGATAATTTCTGATGGTGATAAGCAGAAAAAAAATTTCTGCTTTCAGAGAGCTCACATTATAGAAGTGCTCACGTACCACTTAGATAACCAAAGAAAATTAACTTCATTTTCTGTAATGGTTCTAATATTCATTAAACTCAGGCTCTCCTTTCTTTCCACCCCTACTGACTGTTCTTCTTTGCAAGGGCAAAGATAACTACTGTCAG
Source organism: Ctenomys sociabilis (assembly GCA_004027165.1). Classification (NCBI taxonomy): domain Eukaryota; kingdom Metazoa; phylum Chordata; class Mammalia; order Rodentia; family Ctenomyidae; genus Ctenomys; species Ctenomys sociabilis. The sequence continues at coordinate 9,612 of PVKA01001280.1, forward strand.
CTTTGAGTCCTTCAGTTTAAATATTCTATTTTGATTTCTGATATCTTTATTTTTTGAGATGTTCTGAGTTCATGTCCTTATCCCACTGGCCTTTTTCTTTTTCTTTTCCCCTTCTGGATGAGGCATCCTCTGGTGTGCTGCTGGTTTTTCACTGATTCCTACTGCAAGGGGTAGCCTAGTCAGAGGGGCTCTCTGGGTGCTCAGTGCACCTTCTGGGATCAGGTTTCTTTGCATGAAGAAATACAGTGTCAAAGTCCACTGCAGGGGAACTCACTGTCTCCTTTTTTGACCCTTGTCCTTTCCAGTCTGTATTAGTGGAATATAGAATTTCTAGAGACAAGCATGTTGCCTGACTGGAATGGTATTTGATATTTTGTTTTACTATGGTGTTATCAATCACAATTTTCTTGTAGGATTTCAAATGAAAAGTCATATATATTTTAAAAGCCTGTGTGTCATGTAACAGGTGTTCGGTAAATATTGGTTTCTACTGTGCCTCCCACGGTTCAGAGTAACTTCCTCCTGAATAATTAACCATTCTACATTGACTTTGTCAATGAAAAACTTGATGATTTTTTTCACTTTAAATTTGCTAAGTCATAATATATAGATATCCTGTCACAGGAGTGAAACAAATATTGTTTTCATAGAGGCAGTAGTAGTAGCAGGAAGGTAGTATAAAGCTAAGGATTCATAAAATCCCTAAGTGATGAAAACATTACAAAGAGATTTCACTCATGATTGCTTTAGGCCAAACTGAATTGTTTTCTCCCAATTTCCTAATTGCCTTTAATCATATAATTACATAAAATATTTATAAGTGTGTTTGCACCAATGCAGTAATAACATATATACATTTGTTGTGGGACACCCTTGACATCCTGCTGGTTGAAAGAAAAAAGCAAAAAGAAAAAAAGAGAGATACATTTGCAAGTTGTTTGTTTTTACATTGAACACTACCGTTTGTTGTTTCTAATATTTGGTTGTTTTTAATAATCAAATATAGGGCTGGTCAAATAGCTTAGCAGATTAAAGCACCTACAAGCAGGCGCAGGGGATGTCAGTTCAATCCCCAGGACTGTGGCACCAGCCCCAACCCCAGGGAATGTTGAGAGGGCAGTTGAGACTGGGCCTGGTGGCATGCACCTGTAATCCCAGCTCTTGGGAGGCTGTAAGCAGGTGGATCACTACGAGTCCGATCTAGTAGTGAGACCTCAACACCCTATAGACCTTTCCCTAAAATACACAAACCAAACACACACACACACACACACACACATACATACACACGCACACATAATAATAATCAAATATAATTCATGGTATGATATTCCATGAATTAGGCATTCCCCTATGAGATCCTGAGAGTTTCTTAGGTAAACATTACATGCAATATTAGAGTAGCCATTTTTATGGACACAGTGGAGTTTATTCCCTTCTGACTAATTTCTTGGCACTTACTTGCCCAAGAAGCCTTCACTGAGTGGCAGAGAATAAAGGCTCACTGGTGTGGATCTGCATCCCTGGGCTAGCATCCAAATGGTTTCTGTCTCTAACAACATCTGCAGGGTCCTGCTGTCCAACACTGGCCTGGTCACAGTAGTCCAGATTTCACCACCAATTCTCTCTTTCAGCATGACTGGGGCATCTGTTGCCATCTTCCATCTCAGTTCTAAGTCAGATTTAAAACATTTCTTCCATAGCTAATAGACTAGTGTAATTATATTTTCCCTCTTCTTCCTTCTCCTCATTTTTTGATACAGGGTCATGCTATGCAACTTGGACTTGTAGTGATCTCCTGTCTCAGCCTCCCCAGTGGTGGGATCACAGGTGTGTGCTACCATGCCTGGTTTCAGTGGCTAGCATGGCACAGTGCTGGCACAGCTTGCAGTACCGGGTATCAAACCCAGGCCCTTGTGCTTGCCAGGAAGGCAGTTAGACCACCCACCCATCTTCTCAGCGTGAGAATTGACTGTGTTCTAAGCACTTTATATACATTAACTCATCAAAGCTTCATAATTGTACATTATTATCCCCTTACAGACAAGGTTGTGGTAATAGAAAATTTTAATTTGTCTTCTGTCACAGAGTTAATGGTAGCAGAACAGACATCCCAATCTAGAACCTAATTCCAGAGCCATGCATTAAAGTCACTGTGCTCTTCTGGAGATGACAGCAGGAAGTGGTATCTACTAAACAGCAGAGCCACAGAACATTTTTCATCTTTTCTTTTTTATCTTGGGACTTTAAATGTAGGTTTGAGGGCTGGTTTGATAGCTCAGCAGGCTAAAGCACCTGCTTAGGCAGAGAGCAGTGGCCAGAGTTCTATCCCTGGTGTGCTGTACCAGCCCCACCCCTGGGGCGTGCTAAACCAGAAATTGAGAATGGGTGTGGTGGTGTGTGCCTGCAATCCCAGCACTTGGGAGGCTGAAAACAGGTGGATCACTATGAGTCCAATCCATGTAGTGAGACCCTGTCCTAGATAATAAATAAATGAATGAACGCAGGTTGGAAGCCAGAGAGTTAGCTCAGCTGTCTAAGCACCTGCCTGGCAAGCACAAGGACCCAGATGTGAACCCCGGTACTGCATGCCCTGCAGGCCTGCACCGAGCTGACCACCAAAGCCAGGCATGGTGCTGCATGCCTGTAATCCTAGTGTTGGCGAGGTTGAGACAGGAGGATCACTATGAGTCCCAGCTGTGTAGCGAGTCCCTGTACCAGATACATAAATTTTAAAAACAAAATAAATAAATGAATAAATAAAATGTAGGTTGGAAGTTGTTCAGAAAAAAAACGTAACTTTCCTTTAGTAAGGTTCTTTTATTGTCATCTGTCTTCCTTTAAGACACATACTCATGAACAGAATGGAGAAAAGGTATTTCGAGAATGAGAAGGCGACTCGTCTTTCTACTTCGTTTCACTTCTTATTCTATAAAAACTCCTAAGAAACATTCCAGAGCAGTTTTCATGCCCACAGTTGTGTGCCGCACTCTGCATGCTTCTGCGTGGAGCCCAGAGCCAGCCAGCGATGTGTGCACCCACATTGTGTTACGCTGCTGCGCTTCCTTGGGTGGTGACGTGAAATCCTTTTTTTTAACTAGATGATGCACCTAGTTGTGTCCCTACTATTAGACCTCTACAGTTTTCCCCTGTATTAATACACGTGAATGTGCTACTGTTACTGTACTATCAGGGTAAGGAAGAAGTCACACAGAAAATAACACATAAAAAGAGAATAGTTTAAAGGGCGAATGATTCATAATCAAAACCATGCTTCTCACTTGTGACTTTTAAAAATGTACCTCCTTATTTAGGTTATATTCAGCTCAATACCAGGAAGTACATGTAAACATTATTTGTCTGTTTTACAGGTGGGCAAACTGAGGCAAAAAGAAGTAAAAATCATGACCCTTCAGCGAATCCCCACCCCCTTTTGGTTCTGTGTACTTTCACTAACATAATCCACTTAGAAAGATAAAGCATCTAATCTATACTTCTTACAATATACATTAACCTACCTGATGATCAAGAGAGAAAGGTATATGAAAATACGTCTTAGGAAAATTTTAGGCCTAGCACAGATATGCTGTTACATAGTTGCTGTCTTGGACTACCCGGATGTGCAATTTGGCGGCCACAGCCAATTTGCTGAGGAATCATATCTGTGCTATCGCCCTGTTTCTCATCAGGTGGTAAAATGATAGCCTGCTCCCGTGAGTCTAGCCATTTAGTTTGGTAGTATCTAATTAGAGAAGGAGGAAACTGTTCTTTCCCTCACTTCAGAGGTGCACTGACCAGTTTATCCAGGTGAGCTCTCAATCATATCGGCCTGGTCTGACTGAGTCAGCAGCTGTCTGGTAGACCTGGCTTTCACGGGGGCTGCTTGCCTGGCAGACCAGCCTGGAACCAGTGAAGGCCAGTGGTCCTGGAGATCGGGCTTCCGGAGGGTGACTGGCAAGCTGTGGCCAAGCAGACACTCAGTTTGTTTGAGTTTTTAAATCTGACTCACTTTCTGCTTTAGTTACTGTGCTTGTTGTTGAGACAAAATACCCCACATCCAAAGTTAAGGGAGGAAATGTTTATTTCGACTCACAGTGTGTAGAGGTTTCAGTCCATCCCGGTTCCAAAGCAAGACAGCATGGCAGAAGGGCATCACAGAGGAGAAACAGTCCATGGAGGGGCAGGCAGAAGGCAGCGAGCAGCAGCATAGAAGCAACAGCAGCACTTCCCTTTCATCCCTTCCAGTATGCCTTTCTTTAGGGTGGTGCCACACACACTCAGCGTGGGGCATTCCAGCATCACTCCCTTCAGCCACATTTACACACCCTAATCCTAATCCAGTGGCCTTTGAGATTCCACACTTAGGACCACACCGCCTAGGGCTTTGGGGTGGATATCTCAACACAAACCATTCCACTTTCCCATTCAATTCAGCTAGATCTTTGCATGCTTTCCTAACCTTAATACCCTTCATGAAAGTTCTATTGTAATAGGCTGGCACAATTATACTTTTTGTGTATAAATTAGGCTAATAAGCCACTGAAGTGAATACCGTGCTTACCAACATAAGACTTTGAGACTTTGGTCTTGACAGCTGGGCCAGAGGTGGGGGTGGGGCACACATTCTAACTGATGCTCTTGGAAGGACAGAGCTCTTTGTAAAGTGTCATTATATATATTCCCTGTTGGCATTGCCAGAGTAAATAGTATGTACTTAAGATAGTTCCATTTCCTTTGTTCCTTCCTTTTAAAATACAGCCAAGTACACATATCTGTAATTCACAGTACTCATCTCCTTGTGCTTGAGCAATTCTCCCTGTCTGGCAGGTTTGAGGAAAGCAAGACCTTTATTTTCTGTCTCACATATTTTTACATGAGACACAGTATTAGTTGTATCCCATTATATAATCTCTGTCTTTATTCATTTGGCACGAATGACAGTTTTGCTTCATGTTTGTGATTAAGATGACCAAAAATTGCTCACCTAATATGCTCCTTTCAGAACCAACTTTCTTTTACAGGAGATTTTATTGATAATGCCATTATGATTTTTACTGTAGACAATGGAATTTTCATGGCCTTATTTCTATTTGAATCCACATTTAAATTTTGAATCAGTTTCTTGTTTTATTTAAGAGCAATGCTTTTCAAATGTGTTCATGCTGCTAGTAAAGGGAAGATCCTATCATTTGAAGATGCAGACGGTACTCATTACAAAATGTGAAATCTGAGCTTTACATTCAAACATTCATGCTAAAAAAAGTCAGGGGAGTAGTGAAAGAAAATTGGAAAATTGTTGATTATTTTGAGGAGAGTTGATGAATACATGGCTTTATTTCATCATCTTATCAATTTTTAATGTTCAATTTGCAAAAACAAAATGAATGTATTTGTCATGTTAGAGGCACATTTTTTACTTCTGGCTCTTGTCTTACTGATCATACATTTTCAGTTTTAACTGAGGAGAAATCATCATTTTCCCTGGCCCATGCCTCCAAAGCTTTTACTTGCTTTTCAGGTTCTCTGTCAGACTGAGAGAGAAGAGAGTAACAAAGATTGGAGTCAGTCTCACTCTAATCTGAAACCGCACTCCACCGTTACTCGTTATACAACTTCAGATAATGAAGTTATCTTCATCTAAAATTTTTCCTCTGAAAAATGGAGAGATAGTATTCTCGTAACTGAACTGCGAAAATTTCACTAGGTTGGTGGCCAGCCTTAAGTACCTAATTGTTGATGTGTTTTTAATATTTAACAAGTAATGAGCTTCATGAGATTACTTGGAATGAATGTTAGTAATGATGGAGCAGTGAAAAGCTAAGGCAGTTGTGGCTGTTAAGTGAATTTTAACTTATTCAAATGTCAGACCCTACTGGAAGTGTTTCTTCCTAATTCACATAGCAGTCCATTCACAGGTGTGACTGATTTTCTTTTATAAATGGTCTGTTTAGCAATGCAATGGATTGCCTTAGTGCCTCACTGAAATTGTCATGGGGAAATGTGCATTCATGCATGGACTGTTCCAGGGTACCTTCCTCCCTGAGTTCTCTCCAGACTTGTTGAGAAACTTCAGAACTCCCGCTTCTGTGTTCTCCTAGAGCTCTGCCTGTGTTTAAAGTACTGGTCCAACATTGCTGTAGGCGCTTACCTTGGTGGCCCGATGCCCAGAGTTTCCATTTTGTCTGTGTTTCTACAGGGTTAATCCCTCTTTCCTCTTACCCCTAGCAGCATTCCTGCCACATGTTAACTGCTTAAAAAATGCATGAAGGACCACCTGCTTGAACGAAGGGCTCTGCTCATGAACTGACAGTTTCTTTTATTTTTCTGACAGCTCTGTTATTTGGGTATAAAAGGAGGCACCTATTTCTTATTCTTATGCTCCTTTTGTGCCACACCATAGTCATGTTTTATGACAGCTTGTGAAAGCCTCTTCTTACATTTCTGGGAAAGCTGTCTCTATTATTCCTTTTCTAGAAATGGCAGTGGCAAACTTGAACCACAGAAAACCATATTCTTCTTCCAGTTTTGTCCCACCGGTTCCAAATTTGTGAACAAAAATGTATGTTCCTAAGAGATCAAAATGTTAGTAGCACAAGTAGTGTGTTTTATCCTGATATGGTAAATCTTTGCAAGAATTGTTTGTAATGAAGATACTGAGAAAAAAAGTACAAGTAAGTCAGACAAAAGTACTGAAACTATCTTTCCTCATAATTTTGTCCATTTCTCTCACTATGGGTTTTCTAGAAGTGTTTAGCTTCCTGTTATTGTGAATAACCATGTCTTCAGGATCAGATTCAATATGGGGCTAGACACATCAGGGTAGCTCCAAGCTTCCTTCAGTAAAATTGGAAACACCAGAAGCCCAAGATAAATGGAAAGACTACTGGATAGTAACCTAGGAACAGCAGTCAAATAATTGCACTCTAGTTACCTTTTATTCTCTCTGTTAAGCCTTCTGTGATGTCATATGCCTCATGATTCATCATATGCTTACCAAAGGAGTACACCTCTCTCTGAAATGTCACAGAGATTCTCAGGGGGAAGACAGAACTTTGTGCTGTATCTTCACTGAAATGGTACAGAAAGATGATAGTACATTAAAGAATAGTAAATATAATTACTTCTGCTGATTAGATATGTGTGTCTATGAAGTTTACCTATTTAAAAGGTTTCCTTTGGTGTTTCCTCTATATATGCATGAGAAGTTTCTGTTTTATCATGAGAATTTTTTAGCAACATTGTGTGAAATAAGGAGATTAAGATGGAAATGAAATCATTTTAGGCTCATGAAATCATGTAAAATGACCTTGCAGAAATTGTACTCAACCATTTTCTATTTAGAGGGTAGTTGCTCAAAGAAAATCAAATGTGAATTCATGAATTGCTTTATTCATTCTTGTAGCAAATATTTTTAAGCCATGTCATGATTTGAGAAATATGGAATATTCTAAAGAAAAGAAAGTAGCAATGCTTTATGGAGGTGATGGTCCAGAGAGAGAGAGAGAGAGAGAGAGAGAGAGAGAGAGAGAGAGAGAGAGAGAGAGAGAGAGAGAACGAGCAATAGCAACTAACCTAACATAATAAATTGACAAATACTATAACAATGATAAACAGCACAAAAGAGTTCAAAAATCATAAAGAGGGGAGGAGATATTGGTAAGCTTTTCAGGAAGTAAGACTGTGCTAAAGAATGAGATGATCAATGGTATACTGATAGAAAGCTGAGTTTAGTGAGAGGACAGATGCAAAGACATTGAAGAGGTGACAGCACTATGAAATTGTTTAAAATATAACTTATAAACTTTTAAAATATTGGAAGGAAAGATAGATGGCAGAACACAAGATGGAGAGGTCAGCAGAGCCCCCTACTTAATGCTTTCTTAGAAGCATAGAAAAGCATAATGTAGGAAACTCCTGCCTAGAAATAGAAGATGTGTATGCATCTACTTAATTAAAATATCTACTTGATAATGCAGAGTTATATATACACACAGAAAATGGCTACTGCATGCTTCTTACTATATCCCTCTTGCTGTCTATCTGGGAAATTTGGAAAACGTAAGGAAGTCTCCATGAATAAAAATACTTGGGCCAATCACAAAGAGCATTTTATTCCATGTGTTTTGCAAGCATGATACACTTACCAGAATCTTCATATCATTTCATTGCAGTGAACATTTATTGAATTTTGAATTTTATCTATGTATCAGATATAAGACAAAAGAGGGACCAGGAGGGCAGAAGGAATGAAGTGAAGGACTAACAGAAAGCTGGACCCAAGGCTGATCATCTGCAGATTTCATTTCACATACACTGTTTAATATTTCCAGCAGTTCTTGGTCACAGGTGCTAAACACATTGTAAAGATGAGAAAAGCGTCATTCACTGAGCCATGTGAATGGCACAGCCAAGATTCTGACCTAGCTCGTAGTGGTTCCAAACTCATTTCCCTTTCATCATTTCTTAAACGTAAGTTGTAAAATTTAAAAATTGTATACTTATGTACAGAAATTATACAGCACAATGTATATATACATATATATATGACTAAATCAAACTAATAACAATCTATTACTTTACATAATTACTTTGTGCATAGTGACAATATTTAAAATCTACCTCCCTAGCAATTTTCAAGCATACAATACATTGTTATCAGCTATAATCCTCCTGATGTTCAATAGATCTCCTAAATTTATTCCTCAGACCTTACTGAAATTTTTGTAATTTTTAACAGTCAAGTAAATTCCCAGTCCAACCCCAGTTGCCTCGCTCCTGCCTCCTCTGGTTGCCACTGTTCACTTCTCTCCTAGCATTTGAGACACAGTATTTGCCTTTTTATGCTTGGCTTATTTCATTTAGTGTAGAGTTCTCCAGGGTCATTCATGCTGTTGCAAATTGCAGATTTTTTTCCATTCTTTAAAAGATGGAATACTATTCCATTATGCATACTATTCTCCTTATCCATTGCTTTGTTGACAGAACTTAAGATTGATTCCATCTTCTGACGATAGTGAGTAGGGCTGAAAGGGCAAGAAAAATGCAAATATTTCTATGGCTTTCCACCTTCCATTTCTTTTCTCCTGCTAAACTTCGACCTCTGCCCCTGCATGTGTCCCTCTTTATTTTAGCCGCTTGCGCAGCAAGCTGTCCCTCTTGTCTAGACTAGGAGTTCAGCAATAAAACCTTGTGACCATCTGGGCCCCTCATAGTGGTAGAGAGAAGTCACAGCAATCTTTCTCAGTAATACAAACAAATAAAAAAGTTTTGGGGGCACACATGTACAGACTTTTCATGAGCAGGGTCATCCCTTGTAAATTAAATAGACCAGCCAGGTAAGTTCACAGCCGGATTGTTCCACACTGTGCCTACACAGCCTGGCCCCTCAGGATAGTGACTTCGGATCACAAGGAAAAAGAGACGTGAAACGGTGTAAGGTTCTACCAAAACGTAAGGAGTTCAAGCAAGAAATAAATCCACAATATGAACTCTTCAGTCAGTAAGTGCTGATAAGCAAAGATGAGAGAAAAGTGGCATGGATAGGGCACAGTCCTCTGGCCTCCCATCTCCCTCCTTCAGACATCTTCAGCACCAGCCTGCAGTGTATTCTGGGAGTAAAGACATTTTCAACCTTGGAGGACTGGAATTCCCAGCAGTTTCTCTGAGTTCAGCATGGACCTGGAAGTTAGTGGCCTAGAAAACCGCAGACCTAAAACGAGGATGGGGTGTCCCAGCCACATGGATGCACCTGGGAAAATCTATAAGTTTAGGACTATTTTTGTGTCTGACTTGGTTCACAAAGTTAATCCCCAGCAAACTAGCAGAATGCATTGCAGCTGTTGTTGTTCTTTGGTACAACTGCTTGGAAGATGCAGGCACTGGTCTATCTGTAGGTCATAGAACTCTTCTTCCTCCTCTGATAAAGTGAAATAGCCACAGTGACGCAATCTGTTTATCTAGTTTCCATAAAAAGACTATGTGATAGCTGGCCGGGGCTATTGAGCTTGGCAAACAGATGTAACAGGCCTTGTGCTGCCTGCCTTCATTTCCTGAGGGTGCTGGGAATGGCTTCTGGCCACCGACCACAAGAGGCACAGCTCTCAGTGCCACGGGGAAGCCTTCCACATCTCCTTCACCAGTGATTCTTTTTTTATTGTTATATTTTTTTGTTTTCAAAATAAATGCTTTTTGTTTTCAGTGTGACATTTTGAGTGTCTGTTGTCATTTCCATTCCTTGGATCTGAATCATCTATATGAATTATCCTGAAAAAACATGTGGGGTGGTTTCCTCTGTGATCTGTGATGTCAGAGGGGATTGCACCAGGCATGGATGTCCATTCTGGGCACAGCTGTGGACTCTATATCCAGGAATCTGGTGACCGACGTTGGCTCAGGATGCCAAATTGTTCCAGATCTTGGCAAGATTGAATTAGAATTCTGAAATTTCCTTGAAACAGACAAGAATGGTTTGTACACCAGGGGAGAAAGTCCATCTGGCGTGTTTTAGGTTCTGAACTGGCAAGTTTGCAAGTGTAGCTTAGGCAATCTTAGGCATCTGTAGAGGGGAACTGTGCAAGAATATTGTCAGACACTGGCCCTTGATGTCTATTTTAATGCTAGAAAATCACTAGACTTGAGACCCACTCATTCTGCGTGTTTCTTACATAATTTTTTAGGTTGTCTCCTATTCAAGGTTCAATTTTCATACCTTGTATGGGTTTGAGGTGTTATTAAAGGGAGAGTGATTATCATCCAAGAAATCTATGGAATGTCAATAGCATGCAGGTAAAAATAAAATACTGACCGTGGCTCATGGTTCATAGTCCAAATTTAGTGTGTATTGATGCAAAAGGAAGGGTGTAATATACTTGGGAGGAGAAAAAATCTGTTGATGATACTTACCTTCAATGTAGGTGATTTAATACATTACAAATTCATCATTTCCAAAAGACAAAGTGAAATGACAGAAAATATTTTATCCACGAAGATGTTCTACAGTTGTTATTTATGATACAAAAATTGAAAAACCCTAAATGCTTATGAATGAGGGAATATTTCAATAAATTTTAACAAATTTACGTTTTGGAGTATTTTATATCATTTTAAGATGATATTTTCATATATTTGTTATCACATGGGGAAAGGCCAATATTACGTTTTGTGAACAAAAGTGGAATAAACATGCAAAATAAGATCTGACCTAGGTCCGTAAATCTATACACTGAAAAAAGTACCGTGTATAACATTCAACAAATTTTAGTTGTGTTTTTTCCATTCAGTCAACTCTTGGGTATTTGTTACAATACGCCCACAATATAACAATGATTGTCTACTTAAAACAACATATAAAGGTATAATACAGCATTCTTTAGTTCTGTGAATTTTCCTGTTTTACTCATTCACTAAATTCTAAAGTAAAACTACTTTGCTAATAAGCAGACATTCCACTAAATATATGAAATTTTTCTGACGACTTTGATTTTGATGTGTACACATTCCTAGCCCTTGTCTTTATGAGGTTCTAGATTTGTTAACGTCTGTCAAATATTCCTTTCCAGACGGTTGGTTGGCAAGTCTAAAAGCTTTCGTCGTCGGTCTGCAGGGAAGAGACGCAGACCAAACGGCAAGTCAGCATGATCAGCCTTGCCTGCGGCCGTGCTGGGGTGGCTCGACCGTCTGCAGACTTCTCCCGCCCCAGTGACTTCGGCGTCCCCGGGCTGTGCAGCGAGCGACTGGCTTCTGCCCACTGTGGGTCAGAAAGAACAGGCCCCTAATCAGATTTGCATCGACTCTCCCGGGGAAGTGATTTTATGGCTTCCAAAGGTCACATGAATTAAGAGGCTGGCTGACGCTTTTATGTGGAAAATGGTGATATAATTTGAAAGGCCATATTTTTTCTAACTAGTCGCCTCACGTAAAATGTGTGTTTATAAGCTCCATTATAAAGGCCTTGTTATCTGGTGTATTAGAATCAGGCTGGGAGTTAAGAATCACACCTTCCAAACTGTCACTGCTGGGTAGGTCTGAGAAAATTTTACCACATGCCTCTCAATTGCCTTTAAAAAAAAACCTGAAACATTAGTTTACAACTGGTGACCAAGTAATTATTGTCAGGTTCCTAGAAATCAAATGCATATTTCTAATAACTATGATCTGTAGCTAAGGCCAATCTTCTGAAATACATTTATAGTACTATAGGCAGGGCCTAAGTCATCGCTTTACCTGAAGTTTCTTTTATGTAATTTGAAAGCTCTGGAAAGATCGTAGTATTTTAAGCTGATGTCTTAATCAGTATCTAGCTTTCATGGGTAAATTAAGACATTGGCAGTGTGAATTGTACAGGTAGAATTAAAAGTGTGTTGTTTTTGGTTTTCAGTGAAATGCAAACAGAAGAAAATTCCCACTTAAAATATACTAGACTTTCCCAGTCATACTTTACATGTAAAATATGTATTGCACCATAGTTAATGTGCAGTCTCCTGTTATTCCAACACAAAATGAACTTGGCAAATAATCAAGAGAGCTATTTAATCATTAACCAGTATGTAGCCTTTGACTATAGACCTATGCTAAAAAAAGAAAACCATGTATGAAAGAAAGGAACGTTGAAGGAGAAAAAGAGAAGTTTCACAAAATATCACATTAAGCCTGTTTTGTGTTTTTTGCACAACATCTTGGTACTTGGTCAGTCTCAACACTGAATATCACCATGCTTTAAAATCATTTTCTATGTGGAGAGTTGCCTCTAAATAGCATTTTCCAAGCAGTGGATGAGTTGGACTTGCACTGACACAATATTAATCAATCATTTTCAGAGCAAGTGTTCTTTGGAATATTTGTTCACAGTCTCATTCATAGCATAAAGCAATTAAATGCAATCTAACATCAACAGGGGACTAAAGATATACATATCTCTATCTATAATCCATGACCTGAGTTTGACAATCAGTTGTGCATATGGCTAAGAAATTCTTGGAATGAAAATTAAAACATGACAGTGGTACAGGTTTTTGGTGGTTTTGAGTTTCTTTTGTAGGGTATTCTATAAGTTTAAAAAAATGTAAATATAATTGGCACACCATAAAATTCACATTGTACAGAATAAAATTCAGTGGACTTTAGGATATCCAACTATTGTGCAACTATTACCTCTGTCCAACTCTAAAACATTTTTGTCATACCACAAAGAAACCACATGGCAGTAGCAGTCATTTCCTGTTTCTCCTTATCTTCAACGCCTAGAAAATACTAAGCTTCATATGACATTAAATCATATAACACACGGTTTTTGTGCATGTCTTCTTTCAATTAGGATGTTTTCAAAGTTTATCTATGCTGTATTTTATATTTCACTACCTTTTATGGATGAATAGTATTCCACCAGATTCACACTTATCCATTTAAATAACATTTAAATTCTTTAATATGTATAGAATTGCTGAATCTTATTGTAACTTTAATTTTTGAGGACCATTAAATTGTTTTCTACAATGGCTACACCATTTTACATTAATTTATGAGGATTATAATTATTTTTTTTACATCTTTAGCAACAATTATATTTATGTTATGTTTTCTTTTCCTCTACAATTTTGGGGATCAAACCAGAAGCCTCAAATACGCTACACAAGCAATCTACCACAGGGCCCCATCTATCTTATTCTAGTCATTCTAGTGCATATAAAGTTGTACAACATTGCAAATTTGATTCGCATTCTCTTATAGCCAATGATATTGATCATGTTCTTATGTACTTATTGCCCATTATTCTATATATTTAATAAGGACCAGGGTGGACACCTGAAATTCCAGCACTCAGGAGGCTGAGGCAGGAGGATCTCACTGCAAGGTACCCAGCCTGGGTTCTGAGGTTAGTTCAAGGCTAGACTGAACTGCACAGTAAGAGATGGCCTCAAAAAGACCAAAAAAAAAAAAAATGCCATTCTTTTATTTCTTTTACTCATTTTAAATTAAATTGTTTATCATTATACTGTCTGTTGAGCTATACAAGTGTATTTTCTAAGCATGAATCCCTATCATGATTTTCTAATATTTTCTTCCATTCTGTTTCCAGACACAACTTCTAATTTCTTTCTTTCTTTCTTTTCTTTTTTTTTTGTTTTTTTGTTTTTTGTGGTACTGGGCATTGAACTCAGGACCCTGCACTAGCCAGGAAAGCACTTATTCTACTGAGCTATCTCCCTGGGCCACAACTTTTAATTTCAATAAAATGTATGTTCATATTTTTTGTTCTTGTATGTTTTTACAAAAATTTATTTGTTCTTTATTAGCACGTGACCTCAGCACAAAATATTTACATTCCTGTGGAGGGTTGGTGCGGGTGCCGGAGACATCTCAAGTCTTCTTTTCATCCTTTTCTCTCCCCTCCTTTCCTTTTCCAATCTTTGGGTGTGTTTCTCATGTGAAGAAGCTCTAGCCACTTCCTATTATCTTTCAGCTTGCTCTTTTCCAATATTTGAGGTTTCTTACATAAGAAACCAAGTAAGATTTAAGCTTCTGTATCTAATATACTTAATATTATGGTCTCTAACTATGTCTGATTTCCTCCATGACTTAAGTTTGTTCTTTATGGGAACTAGTAAACTTTGTCATGTAAATATCACATTTTTGTTATTCATCTGTTGATGGACAGATAGGCCACTTCCAAGAATTAGCTATTATGAAAAAAAAAGAACTAGCTATTATGAACTGTGAAGTTATAAATATGGATATGTATGTATCATATGTAGTAGGAGATCTAATATTTTCAGGAAGGTACCTGGAAGGGGAAAGCTGGGTTGAGTAGAATTTATAATTTTAGAGCTTTTTTTTTAATTTTTAAAGTTTTGAGCAATCTCCATACTGATTTCCCACATGATTTTATTATTTTACATAGCGAGTAAAAATGTAAAAGGTTCTTTTGTCCCCCACAGTCTTGCCAGCATTTATGATTATTTGATTTCTTGATGGTGGATGGATTTTCTTTCTGGAATAGGACATAATCACAGTGTTGTTTTAATTTCCATTTCTGTAATAGGCAGAGACATCAAGCATTTCTTCTTGTATTTATTGGCCATTTCAGTTTCCTTGTGAGGTGTCTATTAATTACACTCCCTTATCTACCTGGGTCTCTTCTGTTTTCTGGGGGGTGGGACTCACGGTGCAGCGCAGGCTGGTTGTGTATCTACATGGGTGTTATATGCTTGCCTTGGCCCAGCTGTGGCAGTATGTATTGTTCTTAGAATGTGTTCATTTCATCTAGATTATCTAAGTTGTTAGCATACACTGAATCATGGAAAATTTTCTTTTGAGACAGATCTAGCAAAAAGTTTGGCAATTTTGTTGTCTAGAAATGTCTGATTTCTTTCTTTCAGAAGGATAATTTTGCTTGCCTTTATCAGTACTTTGGATATGTCATATCACTACATTCTGAGAAAGCCACCATTGATTTATTGGAGAGCTCTTATACATGTGATAACATGCTCTGCTTTCAAGATTCCCTCTTTGCTGTCTTTTTTTTCTCTTATTTTTCATCTGACACTTCTGTTATATTTATTTAGCATATCTGATGGCATCCCAAGGTTTTCTGAGGTCTTGCTAATTTTTCTTCATTCTTTACTTTCTGCTATTCAGCCTACATAAATTCAGCTGAGTTATCTTCAATTTTGTCTGTTCTTTTTTGTACACTCAGAAGTGCTTTTCTTGAGATTTTCATTTTAATTGTGATAATTTTCAACTCCGAAGTTGAATTTTAGTTATTTAAACTTTGTCACTCCTTATTCCTAGTCCAGCTTAGTGAGACATTGTCTTCATATTCTCTTTTAGTTTCCCATACGTGATGTATATTAATTATTTATATTAAAATAGCTGTCTTGAATTTTTTCCATAGTGAATCTAACCCTTATTTTTTCTAGTGAATCTAATGCTTTGAGGACAGTTTCTAGTAACTGGATTCATTTCTGTGTTCATTTTTTTATCATATCTCGTACTTTTTGTTCAAAGCTGTACATTTTTAATAATATAACATGGAATCTCTGAAAATAAAATTTTTTTATTTGGGGAAGAAAGCCATAATAATTCAAATTTCTTTGAATATGGTACCTGGATATTGACAGGACTCTTTTAGGAAGCTGAAGCTAGGAAGAGCAGCGGTATCATTTCTTGATGACCTATGGATTTCCAAGAGGCCTTTAAGTTAGTGTTATATTCTTGAAAAGCTTTTGTTTAATCAGGCTGCTTTCAATGCAGGTAAAATATACTATTTATGTCAATTCTGTCCTGAATCCTATTCCAATATGAAAAATCATACCTACTACCAGTTTGCATAAATTAAAATTTTGTATAGTGGATTTTGATTAAGTCGAGTTATACTTACACCTATTCCTGAAAGCAACTTTAACAGACAAGTATGCCTGGAAGTCAAATGTTACATTTGCTTTATTTGCAGAGCTGATGTGCACCATTATTTACGTTCCAAAGTACATTTGAGCCAGCTTTCAAACAGCTCTAGAGAACTAGGTTTCCTATTCTCTATCAGTTATTATTTGCATGGAGGCTACAAAATTCTCACTGAATGCCATTTTTCAGGGCAGCAGTTGAAAGGACCACAAACCACATGTGTTCTAGTGACAGAGACAGTTCAGACTTTACACAAAGACCTGAGGTGCAGACATGTTCTTATTCCCTAGTTGAGCTATCCCTGGAGAGTGCTGCTCAGTCTCTGGCTAATGGGTGTTTCTCAGTGGGGGAGAGATGACCTGAGTCACCAGGGAAGCTTTGATCATAACTGCATCTTTTGGGATAGGGAAGCATTTACTGCACACATATTTATTGACAATGACTTTTCATGGATTATTTCTTCTAATCTTGCCAGCCTTTGACATAAGTGCTTCTGCTGTCCTTATCTGAAAAATGAAGCTGGGAAGAAGTTAAGTAATTTGTTCAGATGGGAATTGGTGCCCTTGGTGTACACACAAGGTACCTCCTATTACAGTGTTTTCCTTTAAAAATTGTAGAGGAAAACATAAACCAAGGAGAGGCTGACTACAGCCTGGATTTCGGTGGTAAGGTTGGCTGCAGCCCTTAACACTTGTGTACCACTGCAATGGTTCTGATTTCCCTCAAGGATGTTAGGTACTATGTGGAACTTTTGGCTGGAGTATTTAGTTCTTGGTAGAAGACTACCATAAGAGCCTTCTTTCTTGCTGACATCCAGGAGCTGTGTTAAAAGTACATGTTGAAATGAAAGCAAAACAAAATTGAAGAGGCTACCTTGGAAAATCACCTGGACCAGTAGTGCATTTTGTGTGAGGGAGAAATAAATGCTAAATTAAGGCCCTGTGATTTGAATGTTGTATCATAGCACAGTGCAAGCCTAGCTAGGTAAATTAATATGAATATTATATCTTTGCCCTGCGGAACTGTCCAGAATGAACTATACAGAGCAACACTATCATCAATTACAGAAGGGTGTGAGCCATAGGAATAGCATACACTGAGTTTTCATGAAAATACTCTTCACCTCTATTTGGAGATATTAACTCTTTGCAAATGGGCCTTTAATAAAATTGGAAATTTTCACTTTTCCAAATCAATAAAATCCTAATTACTTGAATTTTATGGTCTACTTCTAAACATTGTTTTTCTATCATATAACTTATTTTTCCTCTTGATTTTAATTTGCTTTTCCTTTGCCAAAATATTCCAGCAGTGGAAGTGTGCCATATGTTTTATGAATTAACCCATAAACTCATTCTTCAGAACCACTGTTTGTTCATTATAGTCAATTCTCCTGAATTCATTAGGGCAGGACTGAAGGAACAATAAACATGAATCTCAATTATGTTTCTTTGCCTAGCACCCTCTCTGCTCAGAGAGTTTCATGACAAAATGTTACTGCTATTACTATTACTTTGTCAGTTCCTTTCTTTGAAATGTCTGAATTTGCTTTTGTACATGGTAGCAATTGGGAGTTTCATTGACCAGTAAAAGAAACTGAAATTTCTCTACCAGCTATTCAAGTGGATTATTTCATGCCTCATTAGCATCAATTATCTCTAAAAGGAAATATGATAGGCCTTTTACTAGGTTACTGCAGTAGAGCTAACAGCTGGAAACAAACTATGCTTCAAGCAAACAGATGAAAAGAGCAAAAGGACTTTAACCTGGAAGCTTGCAGAGAGAGACCTGAGGTTGCAGTGAGCTCACAGAGGCAACCTGGCCTGGCACAGTGTGGACAAGCCCAGCTCTCAGTTGGATCCTAGCACTTGGTAACAGTTTTGGTCTGATAAGTACTTCTGCCTCTCACAAAGGGCAAGGTGAAGAATGCACAATAAAGGGGAAGCATTCCACTTATTAAGATCGAAGTCCCTTTTAAAATGACTTGTTTCTGATTTTGAATCATAAAAAAATGAGTAAAAAATGTGCTGTTCTATGAAAAGTTTGTTTCTTCTGCAAATTTTTCCTTCATTTATTCATTTGTTTACCCCATAAGCATTTATTGACTATGATATACCAGGCTCTGCTCAGAAAAAATAATGAGTAAAACACATGTATGTCATAAACATTTTATTTGTCACTATAAACCTTTTATCTTTTATTGGTACATTATTACCTATATGGTTTCTTCAGTTTAGATATCTTTAAATAGGGATTTGTGATCAGAGACATGGTTATAGATAGAAGTCGTCACCGGAAAACTTCACGGAGGATGAAGCAGTGAAGAAGGAATAAAATGGTACCCAGATCAATATCACCTGCTCTATCAGCTTTCTTGCTCTTGGCTTGCTTCCCTGTTCATTTGCATAAACTGGGTATAAGGTCCTAGATGACATGGGGCTGTTATGCAGGCAATCAAATGTTCTAGAATACAGGAGGAAGAGTCAGTCATGGGTGCATAGCAAATGGAGTTCTCTAGCAGACCTTTGGTAGGCAGTGAAAGTCTTAAAAATTTCAAACAATGGTGCTTTGCTTTTCTAAATTCTTACAAGTGGTGGCTATCTTCAGTTACTAGGGACATAGGGGCAAAAGAGTGTGTGGGCTAAAACGTGTATGCTGTAGCTTCACAAAGTACTTGAGGGACATCTGATCAATTGGGGCTCCGGAAGCAGTCAGCGTGCTCAAACTGAGTAGGTTTTAATAAAATAACTGTTTACAGGGGAACCAAAAGGGAAAAGATGAACTAAGATAGTATAGAATTCTAAAGCTACAAATACCAGGAAATCATTTACCAAGAGGATGGCAACTATCCCAGAACAAGGGGACAATTCCATGAAGAGAAGCTCTGGGCATTAACAGAGAAAAGATAAGCCACCAGAGATGGTGTCTGACTTTTGCTAGTGTATCCATTAGCTCCACCAGAAGTCTAAAGTTGAAGAACCCTTTGGTAGAACCTCTTTAGAGTTTGGTTTCATGGGGTACAAATGGGATATAGAAGTTGGGGAGTGTATCTAGATAAACAGAAAATCAGAAGTTTACCATTTCACATATATCACCTTATGGGTGTTTATAATGGCCTCCTAATAACAACAGTGAAATCTAAGTTAAATTGGGTATTTGCTGCATAGAGTGTTTCCAGGAAGTGACTTGCATTTCATTGAATATTTATTGCAATCCAATGATGTGGGTGCTATAACCTCTGCTTTCATGGAGGAGGACAGCATGAATTGAAGATACTAATTTGCTCTTCTGCCTAACTAAAAGTAGCAAGACTGCAAATATGATCCAAGTAATCTTTTTAAAAAATAATTTTATTGAGAAACAAATAGTAATGAGACAGTTTCACAACCAATCAGTAGGACAGTTGCAATAATAAATGCATTGCATATTGTTGTCTTAGTGGTTATTCATTGTACAAGATGCAGACATGATATCCGGCCCATAAACACTATTAGAACAAATGTTTTTATTCATTGAATTAAGAGAAAGTAGCTGTATATCTATCCTAGCTATTTGAATGTACAGATACAAAGTGGTCATTCATTTGTATCCCCTTTTTTTTGATTTTTTAAGACCATAATGTTTTGCCACTTCCTCATTTTTCCTGTAAAGAAACTGAAAACTTATAAAATGTTTGCAAGTGAGCATGGCTGTGAAATAATGATATGATGAGCTTGCTGTTTTGTTTTGTTGTTTTATTTTGTCTTCTGCACTTTTCATGGCATGTTGCAGTTATGAGAAAAGAAGACAAGATCATGAAAGCAAAAAGACGGTTTGTCCTGAAAAGAGGGTAGAGTAGAATTTGCCTTTTCCTGCTTTCTAACAACTAAAGAAGTAGTGTGACCAAAAATGGCGAGGCTAGAAGAGGAGTCTGGTGAGGCTGGAAGCAGAGGAAGTGGGTGCAGGAGCTGACAAATACAACATAGAAGAGATAAAGGAAGGAAAATATGCAGAAATATGTGGTCTATTAAAAAGGTTGATTGAAGAGATCAACAGAACAGAGCTCCAAAAAGAGCTTGCAAGAATTAAACCATATACCAAGAAATGACAAAGAACAGCAGTGATGCTCTTTCTAGTAAAATAAATGTCCACAGCTTTTCTTTATATACTTCCTTATTTTACATCAGAAGTGGTACTTTCTCGAGTTCCATGCCCTCCACTGTTTGTTAGCAGGGAATTTGAAAAGGCTAGTCTGAGGGTACTAGCCTTGGGTCTGAGGTACCCAAGGAAACAATCAACTTTCCTGTGAAATTCTTTCTCCTTACTAACTCTTCTGTCCTACCTCTCTTCACTGAAGTGTGTTAGCAATAATTTCACTTGCTATAGGGATGGTATCTGTTGTAGTTTGGGGCTTAAAGGGGAATACAATTTGATACAGAACACACAATTTATAGGAATATTTTATAAGTCACCCAAAGAGTCATACACAAAGTGAGTACAGGAAATCTGTCCACACAGTAAAGACCGATGAATCCAGCAGAGGGCCTATATTCCATGGTAATGTCCTGCCTGAGTTCAGTAGAAGACCTAGGGCCCAAAACAGTGCCCCCATCAGTCCAACTGAAGGCCAAGTACCCGTGAAGTGTCTCATGCAGGCCAATTTCATGAATTTGTGCTGGGAAGGCCCAAAGGTAAGTGGTGGGAGCTAGAAGGTCTGTGCCAGTGGAATAAAGGATGAAGTGGAGCCAGGAAGCAACACTCAAGGTAAGAAACACAGCTCCCTTGAAAAGTACCATAGCCATCCTCAGCAATAGTAAGGTCCCAAATTCCTCCAATGACAAGAACAGCCAAGTCTGTATCAGGAAAGCCAGCACACAAGCTCCTTCAGGAGAACCAGCAGCTTCCAAAAGCTGCCCACAACCTCTCTTTTCTCCAGTTCTGCCTCTTTTGCTGCAGAAAACAATCCTCAGGTGGGATTCCCACACCCAGCAGCATGCTGATTCAGTTCAGATGTGTGTTACAAGTTGACCACCAGTTGGCAATCTGCCACAGTCTCTGTCCTGGTCTGTTTGTATTCTTATGTGGAAACACTGCAGACTGGCTAAATATGGAAGTTTGTTTTCACAATTATGGAGGCTAAGGAGTATAAGATCAAAATGCTGATATCATGTGAGGCCTGCTCTTTGGTTCCAAGATCACATCAAGAAAGCCATACCCTTTGGAAAGGAGAAATCCTTTCCTAACACGCCAAAGGTAAAAATACAGGCTAGGCAAAATTCTTGCTATCAAGTCCTTTCATAATAACATTAATGCATTCATGTCAGTGAAGCATTTGTAACTTAAACTTATCTTAAAGTGTGCTACCCTCCAACTCTTGCCTTGGGGATTAAGTTTCCTGCATATCATTTTGGGGGACAGAATCACATCACAATATCTGTTCCTTCAATCTGGATGCTAAAGATGCAGCAATGTAATCAAGTGAACTACTTGTAGAAACGAAGAGTTAACTCAAATGTACAGTCTGTCAGGGAGCAACAAGTGCTTTGAAGAACTAGGAAAACTAGCAAGAAGAAGATTTTAATGATACTGGGAATTTTTAATAGAGAGGACAGCAGACAATAGCTGAGTCCTAGTACAGAAAAGACTGTGACCTGCTCTGGGCAAAGGAACATCGTTTCTGCCTTGACTCTAGCACTATGTGAAATTGGGAAACCTTGAAGCTTTTCCCCAGAGAAAGTTTATGGTTCTAATTAAGTAGTAAAGGGCTCACTGCTCAAACAGTGGGGGTAGATGAGGCCAGAAGTGAAGGACCAGTTAGGAGAGCTTCCGATAATGCAGAGGAGAGATGTGGGAGTTCTGTGGTAGTTAGAAAAAAGAGTCAGCTTCTGAATGCATTCTAAAAATAGAACTGAGGAGACTTGCCAAAGGGTAGAACATGACACTGAGGGGAAGGGGAAGAATGGATGAGGTCTTGACTCTTGAGCCTGAAATGTAACTCTATAAGAATGGAGCTGGTTTTGTCTGCATTGCTAAAGACTGGCAAAGCTGGGTATGGTGATGAGGGCTTGGCACTTCCAGAATTCTGGAAGGATGAGGCAGGAGAATTATGTCTGAGCCTAGCCTGGGCAACTGAAAGATTGAGTATGACACTATCTCAGATGAAAAGGGTTGGGATACACTGGGCTCAATACCCCAGGATCACTGCCAAAATAAATACATAACAGTGTGACAGGACCACTTTAGGTTTTAGCTTCTAGCATGATAGGTTTGAAATGCTTCTTAAACATCGAAGAACAGAGGCTGAGAGGGTGTTTATATATGGAAGCTTCTGGTTGAGAGGAGAATGAAAGTAATAGATAAAAGTGTTGCTGATTCACTTCCCTACAGAGGTTACCTGTCAGCTTGAGAGGGTGCATTTAGCAAAACCTTGCCTGAGAACCACTCTGACTGAGTGAACCAAGCCATAGAAAGAGACAACCAGAGGAGGTCTGAACTGTTGCAAATTGGAGTGTGCTACTCTTGGACCAGAGACTGTGGCCACCTCTCTGATCCCACTGAGTTCTATAGAGGGCACAAGGTGAAGTGAGAACTTCCCAACAAGGCCAACGTTTCCTCCCAGGCCATAGGAACCTACTCTCTCTCTGCGGGTTGAAATTTGGACATGTGGTTGAGGGTGTACTCCTCAACCTTACAGCATGACTTGAGTCACTTTTGTTCTCTGTTGGAAACCGTCAATGGTTACAGTCTGATGTTGGCCTGGATTCTCCTTTAGTTCATAAATCTAGGCTTCAGAAGAACAGAAATGTGTTGAAGTGACTACTGCATCAATAGTACTGGTCGTGTGAGTCCACTGTAAGTTTTCAGGAGTTTTACAGGCTAGATGACAAAAAAAATTGAAATTAGATTACAGACAAATAAATTACATTAAAATAGGATCTAAATACCTCAAATTCATCATATATATATATATATATATATATATATATATATATATATATATATATAATAAGTACTGCAGAATTTTCCAAATCAATTGTTTCTATATTCCAAAAAGACTGTGTAGTGGTGTACCTCTTCTCAATTCTGTTTTCAGAGTCTTCATGTTGGTAGTTTACTTTTCTTATTTTTGTGGAACTGGGCATTGAACTCAAGCCCTTGCACTTGCCAGCGAAGTGCTTATTCTACTGAGCCATCTCCCTGGTCCCCATGTTGGTAGTTTAAATTAACTGTCTAGGTATGTCTATGCCACAGAAATTGTCAAACAATGCAAATTAGGCCTATTTTCTTCAGAAAGCAAATTATAGATCTTGATCAGTGTATTAGTGAGTAAATGCCATTCTTGAGGCTGCATCATAGATTGCTCATAAAACTGGAAGTAACCATGATAGACAAGCACAGAGATTAGTTTAGACCCATTATTTCCTAACTCCTATTACAGTGTTTACTTAAGGATAATTTTAAAAATAAACAATAAATTATTGCATGCATCTTCAGAGACTGGCTTGGAAGCAGCTCCACCTCTATGTATAGCTCTTGCTTTTCCAAGGAGAACAACAAAAGTTGGTGGAACATGTCACAGAAGGCCAGAAGAAGCATGGCCTAAGGAATACTCTGGAGAACAGCTTGAAATTTTCATTAAGTGTTTCCTGATTTTTCTTCTAATGATAAGCCCTAAAAGACCATATGGTTTTCCCCAGAGCTCAAGGAAGATATAAAAAGAAAAGTGTATAAATAAGGCAGTGGAGAAATGGTGCTTTAAGGGGCAGAAGTTATATATTCCACTCTATAAAGTTTGTCCCTTTGTGATAAGGGATTCCTCACCATCCAGGCTGCTGTAGAGGGTTCCAGTGGCTGTCATGGAGGTAAACAGAGCAAGGCTCACTTTCCCCTTCCAGGTTTCCTGAAGCTAAGTCTTTTCCTTCCTTTTTTATATACCTTCCCCACAAATAGCGCTGGGAAAAACTATCTGTTACAATGACCCAGGTTTTATCATTCATGGAAAATCTCTCTAAATTATAGGCTTTTCCTGGTAGAGAGCATTTACGGTGGGCATAATACAAGGCTGTGTTCCACCGCACCACTCTTTGAACTAGCTGTACCATGTTATTACCACACTAAACTGGAGTGGCCAGTTTTTCTATAAATAAATATCTTCTTCATTGGGTAGATGAAAATCCTTAGTACCAGTTCCTGTATTATTGATTTTCTGTGTTGAGCTCCTCTGCTGGGTATGGATTTTGAGTTGTTGTGAAAAGAGAAGTCTTACAAACACTTGACTGTTGCTGGACTCAAGAAAAATCTGATGAGCAGGGAGTGAATGAATTACACAGCTGGCTTCCCTGTAATTCTCCCGTCTCTGCACCAGGTGTGTGGACAGAGGTGAGGAGGTTTCAAAGAGCTGGCATGTCCTTCCTGATTTCTTTTTGTTTTTTTGCAGCAGTCCTTTAATTTTTGTATGTTGAAAATGGAGCTAATAATGACAGTTGGTGCACAGTTGGCCCCTTCTGTGTGAGAACAAAGTGGAGATTATGGGCTTTGACAATGATGGTTAGACGTTTAATCAGCCACTCTCCCCATTTCCCTCTGGAAATGAACTCCAAGGCCACTTGGGGAGGTAGGCAGCTCTTGACTGAGTGTCAGATGCTCACACACATGTCATCTCCTCAGGACAGTGACTTTCCGTTTTGTTGTTTTCCTATAGAATAGAGCACAGAGATGTACTCAAGTTATTAAGGGATAGAATGTCTGGCAAAGGCCTCAAATGACCTGTGATTCCCTTTATGACCATCTCCTACTTTTCTACAGCTACAGTTGGCCTTTAGAACAACTTCCTGGTCAGCGGCTCCTGGCCAGAAATGTGTGCTCCCAGAGTCAGGTCGTGCGTGAGTTGCACCTGAGTTCTTGTCTACGGTACTAGTTGGATTCTGCTGCTGCTGTCTTATGGAGAGGCTCTCCCTATGGCTCAGTTCTCTTAACAGCTGTGAACCTTTCTTCTCTTGCCTCAGGGCCTGAATGTGCCGCTCTCACCAGGCTCACCATGTGGGGCTGAGGTCCTATGGCACCCCTCATCACAGCGCTATTCTGGCTAGGGTCCACCTGTCTGACTGCACTGGTGGCTGGAACCCCTGCCATGTGCCCAGTACTTTGGCTTGCAGCCATTTTACCTGGAGTCTTGGCTACACATTTGACTGAGATTTTAAGAGATATTTTTGCCTAACTTGCCCCTCTAGAAGTTCAGATTTAGTTTAATTCTCGCTTTGGATGTACTATTCAGATAACACACACACACACACACACACACACACACACACACATTTAATATTTAAAACACTAAGAGATTTTATATTGTCTGGAAGCAAAACAAAAGTTAAGTTTAGAATTCTTCTCAAGTTGTTGTGCTGGTCAATTGCAGCTCTGACATCGGAAAGTTAAATGTAGCTGAATGTCTCGAGTCCTCATCCCCGTGCTTCACTCATGAATTACTGTGTGGGGTTAACTTTGACGCACCCAAGTCCTTTGGCAGCAGAATCCTAGAGGAACTCACACAGATAACGAGGCAAGCCACCGAGAGGTCAACCGGATGTTGCTGTAGACCTAGGACAGTTCTGATTTCGGCCCAAAACGTCGGCATCATTTTAGTCTCACTCCATTTACAAAAGGGTCCTGATTTAGGATGAATTATTTGATCACCCTTGTTGTGAACAGCAGAACAAACACACGGCTGCCAGAGCAACATCCACAGAAAGAAATAGTCCACTTTCCCCCTCCTTCTGGACTCTGAGTAGACAATCCTTGTGAGACTCTACCTTGTGCTCTGGCACAGTGCTAGGACAGGGGAATGCTGGGAACCAGAGTCCCAAGATTAAGTTTCTCCCACCCTCACTGTAGCCAAAAGGAGCACAATACTGGTAAAAGCAAGTGAAATTTACTACGAATGCCAATGGACCTGATAACATTGATGGAATATGGGATGGCCACCCTCCCTGACATCCAGATTATAAATTCTCATTAGCAAACAGAAATAGAAACTGCCTGAAGGATTCTAGGAAATCAGTGATAAAAATCAGAGTCTCCAAGGAGTCAATAACATGTGTAGGGGAGTGAAGCTGGGGGACTGGACAGCCAAATTGGATGGGTTCTAGGCAGGCAAGCAGCTCGAGGAGAAGGGAAACCTCCACCCACCACGTGGGTGGGCTCACTCCCATCCCCATTGCCTCTGGAGTTGACCACAGTGCCTTACCACTCCGAATAATGACACAAGAAGCCGGAAGCCTATCTCACACTAAGTCACCAACAAAGATAGGACTCTCTCTTTCTCTAACAGATGAAAACATTATTTTACAATTTCTTTCAAGGCAGAAGTTTCTGTAAGAATGGAAGAAAAATCTGCATCCTTTTTATATTTAGGGAGCACTTTCTTTGACTGTGATCACTGGCTGCAGGCCAAGTTACCCCTGCTTGTCACAAAGTAACTCCAAAATTTTGCTGTGTGTATTTTAATCTTCAAACCCACAATTTAGGGCTGGGGGTTTTAGCTCAGTGATAAAGCATGTGCCCAGCCTGTGCAAAGCCCTGGGTTTTATCAATTTAGGGTATGTGTATACATGTACATGCACACACACACACACATGTACAATTCATGATTTGGCTTTAGATGACACACATACACCCACACAGCTGACTGAAACTGGTGTTTATGTGGTTTTACAATTGCACTTGTATAAGAAAGTTATTGGACTCTCGAAAGTAAAAGTCTGGACTCATATTTAGAATGTTTATATAAACACATACAACATTGAGGAGCTAACTGTTTTCCAATGCCAAAAATCAGCAAAATACAAAAAAAATTTCAGACAAGCAAGTATGATAGATTTCTGAAATCAGTTTCATATGGAATTTCAGTACATATAGCCTAAACTGGAGAAGTTTTAAACATGAAAAATATTCTCTGTAATCTTATTTTCTGAGGCACAAGATCCTCTTACTCTTGTCCCCAGTCCCTAGCAATCAACATAATGTCCAGTGGTCAAGAGTTTACTCTTCCAGGTGGAATTCCAGATTCATAGCATGAACACTCACCAAGAGCCTGTTAGAAAAAGTAGAATTTAGGCTTCAGTACAAAGCTACAGCATCAGAATCTGCATTCTAATAAGTTTTCCTGTTGACTTTTAAGCACAAATTTGATTAGCACTCTATAGAAGAGATATTAAAAACATCTGAAGTAGAGAACTGTAGTTAAATTGCCTGTGCTTGCTTCCAAAAGGTGAAATTATATTCTGTCCCTCCTGTGTACACAATCACACCATCTGCCTTTTCTTACTGCTTGCTTTTAGTATTTTTGTGGTGCACTTGGTGTGCGAGAGTTGTATTATTATGCTTAAAATATTATGATGGTAGTTACTTTGCAAAATTTCAAACTTCCTCTAACATACTTTCCCCAGTGCAGTCTATTTACACAGCCTATATCTCTTTCCTTTTCTTTGAGATTTCTTCCCTAAAGCAGACACATTATGAATTAGAAGAATGGTTTGATGGGAGAGCATACTGATTCTTGGAGTGGAGCCATGGACCACTGCCAGCCAGAATTGGAGAAATGATACAGGGGTGAAGGAGGACCCAGGGGCTTCATTAGTGAGAGTAAGGGCACATTTTAGTCATGAGTAATGTGAATTCTACAGCATGAACTATGGCTGATGAAAATATTCATTTTAATTTCCTTTGAGGATAAAACATGACAGAGTTTTAGCTAGTAGTGCTTTCCAGAAGAATTATCAATGGAAACACATGGTTAAGGTTTTCCCCCGATGGCATTGCTATTCTCACATTATAAAGCCTCTTCCCAATTAAAATTAAAATGAAGGCCATGGATGCATCTTGGTGGAAGGAGACAGAGGAGATGAAACAGTATAGTCATAGAATAAACACAACAAAAGTGTAGAATCAGTAAGACAAATGAGAATTCAAACCCCACATTGGTCACTTGTAAAATATAAGCTTGACCACATGACTTGACCTCCCTGAGACACAAGCTTTTTATTTGTAAAATGGGAATTATGCTATTTATGTCAAAGAATTATTTTAGAGACTCAAATATGATACTGTACCAGAGGACTTAGCATTTAATCACTCAGTGAATAGTACATATGTACTTTTTAAGCCCTTTTTTGCCTATTCTGGATCTGTAGGCATGATTATTTTATATGATCATCTAAGTAACCTCAGAGAAAATCACTTCTGTGATTGAGAATGTCATCTACACACACAAGCATGCAGTGTTATTTGTGTAGATTATATGGCTGTGCTGGGTGAAGGGCTAATCATTGCAATGTTTGGTATGGTTCTAGAATTCCTCTGCAACTTTCACTTTCCTCTGCAGCTTGGTAAAAACCAAGCTAATCTTCAAATGCTTTTTAAAAAATATTTAATTAAGGGGCCAGGAAAATGGTTCAGTGGAATAAGCATTTCCCTGGCAAGCTCATGGGCCAGCATTCAATTCCTGGTTCCATGAAAAAAAAAAAATTAATTAGGACCCCCCCCCTTGGTGCTCTGACATTTGAAGACTATCTAGGAAATGTGTATAAAAAGGAAAATGATACTAAAATACAGGTGGTGTTTTCATGAGTACTTTTCAGTCTTCTTTAAATAGTGCTATTACCTCACCACTCAGGCTTTAAATATTTAACACACTTGCCAAATACTAAGCAAGATGCTAAGGCAGCAGAAATCAACCAAACAGCCACAAAAACAAATCCTGGCAAGAATACCCGAGAAGAGAAAGAGTGGCTGCGAGCTGTATCGCATCATTTCAGTAAGTGATAGTATTATGGTTTAAACTAAAATACTTTCCTCAGAATTCTCAAGTATTTTGGAAGATGACTGGACCATAAGAGCACTATATTTATCAATAGATCGTCCATTAGTAAGCTCAGCAGCTAAATTTGCTGAAGGAGGTGTGGCATGATCAGAGGTGGGTCCCTGGACGAGTTACCGGAAGCATTTGTTCTAGCTCCTGGTTCCCTTCCTGTCCCTGTGCCTCCTGGCTGAAATGGCTGCAGACCCTTTCCCTCCACTGTGACCATCTGCCATCCTGTTTATGTGTTGGAGCCAGCTGACCTTGGACTGAAACTGCAACCCCAAATAAACTTCTCTTCCTGTCAGTTGTGTGCGTTGAGTATTTTGTCCCAACCACAGCAAAGTAAATAAGATGAGTGGACTGCAAATACGACTGTGGTCCAATGAGGCTTAGGGGTAGTTCACCATACCACTTAGGTTTGTGTATATGAGGTGGGCAGACAGGCAGAAAAGTGGATGTAACTGCCAATCACAGCTAGGAGGTGTGGTCAGAACATCTTTCCAAGGACTGCACCTGGGAGGGCATAAGGACCGTGGCCCTTGACGTGCTGTCAGCGCGATCTTGCTTTTCTGCTGTGTTCTAGTTTCTGCAGTGGACTGTTCAGCTTGTGAGATATTCTCTCTGCTTGCTTTTTTTTTTTTTTTTTTTCTCTCCAGGGAACCTGCTTCTGTGACGGGGTTCTCCATGCCAGATGGTCTTCTTGTTTGTAGGGAACATGGTCATCAACAAGCAAGATCTGCTGAAGGCTTGGCTGAAATAAGAAAATGTGTCTGAAGATTACATATAAAAACCCTCCAGATTAATTTCTATATTGTTGTTGTGGCTTAAAATCAAAATTTCTAAATGTATATGAAGGACTATTTTGTACCTGTGTATACAAAACAGTTAGGATAGATATATAACTACTTTCTCTTAATTCAATGAAAAGAAAGATTTGTACTAATAATGTTTAGACAGGATATCATGTCTGCATCTTGTACTTTGAATAACTACTACAAAGATAACAATATGCAATCTATTAATTATTGTAACTGTCCTACTAACCTGTTTTGAAATTGTCATATTGCTATTTGTTTCTCAGTAAAATTAATAAAAATAAATAAAAAAGAATAAATTTATATGAGGTATAATAAAAATAAGGTACAATGGTATATTCAGTTTTAATGAAAGTATGTACAATTAATGAGGACATCTTTTAAAATATCAGAGGCCAGGGAGATGGCTCAGTGGAATAAGTGCTTCCTTGGCAAGCACAACAGCCTGAGTTCAATCCCCACTTCCACCAAACAATAAAATAAAAATAAAACAAAATATCAGAAGTCATTAGTACAAAATTAGATATAACAATAGATACTTCATTAGAATTGAAAAAAATTATGAACTTTATAAAGAGTAGAAAATTGCTATGGCCGGGAGTGGTGGCGCATGCCTGTAATCCCAGCACTAGGGAGGCTGAGGCAGGAGGATTGTTGTGAGTTCGAGACCAGCCTGAGCTACAAAGTGAGCTTAAGGCCAGCCTGAACTGCATAGTGAGACCCTGTCTCAAAAAGAGAAAAAAAAAAAAGAAAGAAAATTGCTATGAAGTTTACAAAATCCAGATAAATATATTTATTTAGGGATTTACTTTTGCTTTCTTTTAATGCTCATATCAAGTGCTACATATGTACAATCTCAGTGTTTTGACAGATGTCAAGGCGGGTGTAGCATGCACACCTATAATCCCAGCATTGAACCATAAATCAATCTCAAACTCTAGGAGCCCTCTCTATAACTACATGAGGTTTTGGGGGGACAACTAGACACAAACCATAACAAGATGACAGTAAGGTTCTGTAGCTTTCAGAAAAGCTAAAAGAAGGGATTTTTTTTTAGTGTTTTTACCACAGCTAAGTAATCACATTTCAGGGGATAGTTATGTTTATCCTGATTTGAACACTGCATTAAAACAAATGGTACTCCATAACTATGCACAATTTTTACATATGAATATCTGTATATATACAGATACAAATAAGTTCTAATTGCAGTGTTTGGTCTAGCTCTGGGTGGGATAATTTGAGAAGAAAGATAAATGAGGAAAAAAAATAGCAGCAGGCCTGACAGCCTGCAGGGTGCTTCATAGAGTGCTTCAGGTAGCTGCTAATCAGACAGACTGACAGGGGACTCGGAATGAGATGTGGCCTGAAGGATGCATGGCTTGTGCCTAGAAAGCCATCCTGCACAGGGTGGGCCATGCTGTGGGCTGGTCCTTGCCAGTTGTGCTCTGTGC
This sequence comes from Ctenomys sociabilis, assembly GCA_004027165.1. Taxonomy (NCBI): domain Eukaryota; kingdom Metazoa; phylum Chordata; class Mammalia; order Rodentia; family Ctenomyidae; genus Ctenomys; species Ctenomys sociabilis. Next base: position 41,111 of record PVKA01001280.1, read on the forward strand.
TACACAGCGAAGCCTGAAAAGACAGGTAGGAAAGTGAGCAGGGCTGGGACAGAAGGCAGAGCCTGGGGTGACATGATTGTGCATTTAGAGGCCGGATCCAGAGGCTCAAGAATTTAAGACAAGCCTGGGCTCCATAATGAGTATCACACCAGCTTGAACTGCACAGCTAGGTCATGTCAAACAAGCAAGCAAGCAAATAAATAATAAATAGGTAAAATTTGAAAGGGAAAGAAAAATAAGCAAAGATATCTATCATTTACTTTTATTACTTAAAAATCTTTTGAAACCATATTGTAAAATGAATATTATGCTAAACTTGTATTAAGCTTGCATTAAAAACATACTCACTTCACACTACATATTAAATAGATATGTGTAACATATTTATCTAAATAACCACTTATTTTTAAATTTGACTAATAAAGTCATAGTGACTCATAACAGGTTGTCTCAGTCATTTTTCTCCTTGCCCAGACAAAATACACAACACCCAGTGTTAGAGGAGGAAGGTTTATTCACCTTCACAGTTTATAATTTTAGGTTACAAACAAGGCAGGGTGGCACTGCAGAGCAGCTCTGCTGAGGAGATGGGCTCCTGGCAGGGCGGGTGGGAAGCGAGGAGCCCGCCTTCCTTCTGTCCCCTCATATTTCCTCCAGGTTCCAAGCCTTTGGTCTGGTGTCATCCATATGCAGGGTGGGGCTTCCTGCTTCAGGAAATCTACTCAGTCCCACCCAGAATTGTGCTACTCCGACTAGGGGACTAACGCAGACATCACACCCTTAATCCGTATTCACACCCACTAGATCCAGCCATCTCTGTAAGCCCTGCCTCTGAGAACAGGAGTCTCTGGAGGACCTCTAGACACAAGCCACACACAGGTAAATTGGAAAATGAGAGTATGAAGAAGAAAACTCTGGGTATCTTTCTAAAATCCAAGTATTACATGAATTCTCAACTAATAGTTCAGTATTTCTTCTCTCAGTCTTTTTAAAAGAAGTTTTGTTCACATAAAACCACAGAGAAACACATACATATAGCCCACATACTTTTCTTTTCATCTTTTTTTTTCCCATTCTGAGCATTTTCTCAGAGCGTTTTGTATTACCCATGAAAATTATGTTTATTATATAATATTCCATAATGGAATATTGCAAAGTGATAATGATCACTCCCTTATTGTATCAATCAGTGATGTGTCAGGAATCAGGTGACCCAATGAACTGGCACAGTTGACGTGGTTAATACAGGCATGACTTGTACATGTAGGCATGATCAGGTACACCACAAAGGGGTAGTGAGGGCCCTGGGAGCTATTGTCATTCTAGCCTACTGGAGTGTCACCGTCATCTTTAGAAAGCTGAATCCATCACAGAGAACATCTCAGAACAGCTTTCGCTGCAGGTATTGTAACCCCAAGTCTGAAGGAGAGCAAGCCAAGGAAAGAAGCACCCCAGCTTCTCTCCATGTCTGCCTTCTAGTCTTTCACCACTGTTTCCCATTAACCAAAGTTGACTAATTAGAAATCTGAGCACAAGAAAAGCCATTAATTGAAGGCAGCCAATCTGAAAGACAGTTGGGTAGAGAGTACATTTTTTTTTCACTGTTCTCGCCTTACCTTTTCACTATTGTATAAGAAGATTGTGAGAAATACTTTTGCAAATATATGGGACAATTCAATAACTAAGCATGTCAGAAACTAGTAACCTGAAACTTTCATAAGTGTCCTAATACACTGTTACATTTGATAAACACTGAGAAATATCTACTTTCTTTACCTTGTGCAAAGAAACTCTTAAGTGGGCTAGTTTCGTTGCTAGTGTTGTGTGTGTCTGTGTCTGTGTGTGTTTGCTGCTGAACTCCTTGTCTATCTCTAAAAGCAGATACTTTTAGATACTATCCAGTTTTCAAAAACTTTTACCTATTCTGTAGACTCACTTTCTATTTCATTGATTGTTTCCCTTTGCTATTTAGAAGCTTTTAAGTCTAATGAAACTTCACCTGTGTACTTTTGCTTTTGTTTCCTGTGCTTTTAGAGTTCATCCACAAAATTATCTCTAATATCAATGCTAATAAGCTTTCTCTCTTAATTTTTCCTCTACGAGGTTAGAGTTTCTGGTATTCAAGTTTTCAGTCCATTTTGGTCTAAATTTTGTCTGTACAGTAAGGTAAGAGTCCAATTCCATTCTTTTTGTTTTGGTAGGATTTCCTTCTTCTGTTTTCTGTGGGAGTCTCCTAGAGGCAGGGGATCTGTGGATCCAATTTTTCCACCATGACTTACTAGAAGCTACCTTTTTCCCACTGTATATTCTTGTCACACCTGTCAAAGACAAATTGATCACATACAAGTGGACTTATTCCAAGGATATCCATTTTCATTGCTCTTTGTGTTTCTAGGCCACAGTCCCATGCTGCTTTTATTAGTATAGCTTGGTAATAAATTTTGAAGTCAGAAAGTGTGATGTTCTCACCTTTCTTTTTATTTTTTAAACAGAATAAAAGTCATTTAATAAACATTACAAATGATACAGACTTTCAGAAAACAGGATGATAGGAATTAAAAAATGGTTTACATTGCATATTGTTATCTTCAAATTAGTTATTCAGATTACCAGACATGCATACAAAATTGGTAAAATAAAAAATAAAAGCAGAAGAAGAAAAAGAAAAAAATTAAGTGTTAACTGCTCCCTTCAATAGGCTGGTAGAAATCAGCAGTACAATTATCCCAGCTACCTGTATATATACATACATATTTTATTTCTTCTTTTTTACTTTTCTCTTTCCCTTCATTCTACTTGTTTCTTCTTGGTGAGCATTTTATTTCCTCTTTACTATATCTTACATTTTAAATTTTATTTACACTTTCAGATTCTTGCACTAAGGAGACAATATGTTTACAAAAGTGAGTCTGATCTATTTCACTTATGATTATGGTGATTAGGTGTATCCATTTACCTATAAAAGCCTTGTGTTTATCTTTGTATGACTAATATTCCATTAATAAAAATATATCTTTTTTTTTATCTGTTTCTCAGTTGATGGGCATTTGGGTTGTTTCCAAGATTTAGCTACGACAAACTGTGCTGCTATAACCATGCATGCACATATATCACTGTGGTATGATGTTTTCAGTTCTGAAAAAATACCCAGGAAGGGAATAGCTTGGTTGAACAGGACCTCTAATTCTAGTTTTTTGTTTTTTTCAGAAATGGGGATTGAACTCAGGCCCTTGTGCTTGCCAGGGAAGTGCTTATTCCATTGAGCCATCTCCCCCGTCCTAATCCTAGTTTTTAGAGTCATCTCCAAACTGATCTCCATAGTGGTTGTGACAGTCTGCACTCCCACCAACAGGGGCAAAGTGTTCCTTTTTTCCCACAGCCTCTCTAGCATTTGTTAGTGGCTGACTTCTTGATGTTAGCCATTTTTTCTAGGATGAGATAGAATCTCAGTATTATTTTAATTTGCATTTCTTGAATGACCAATAATGTTGAACAGCTTTTCATATATTTATTTGTAATTTGTATTTCTTCCTCTGAGAAGTGTGATTCATCCTAGATGTCCATTTTTTTGAGTAGGCCTTTGAATTTTAGGGGCTCTATTTTTTTTTTTTTAATTTTTCATATGTTCTAGAGAGAAGCCTTTATCTGATGGACAGTTGGCTAAATTTACTCCAAGTGCATGGGTTTTCTGTTCATTCTGTTGGTGATTTCTTTTGGTATGCAAAAAGTTTTCAGGCTGGTGAGATATCTCAGTGGACTAAGCACCTGCTTAGATAAGCATAGGAAGGAGGGTTCAGGACACATGCCCAGTTGGCCACACCCTAGGGTGTGCTGGGCCACTGAGAGCAGGTGTTTGGCTCATGTTTGTAATCTCAGCGTTGGGAAGACAAAACAAGAGTCCAAGATGCATAGTGAGACCTTGTACCAAATAGATTAAACAAAAAAAAATAGCTTTTAATAAGATGAGATCTTAGACATTGATGTTTCGAAGTATTTCCTATGCAGTTTGATTTTTGTCCATGAAGTCTCTGCCTATCCCTATGTCCTCAAGATTTCTACCTACTTTCTGTTCCAGTAGATTTTGTGTTTCTGTTTTAGTATTTAGATCTTTGACCTATTTTGACCTTAGGCTTTCTTTTAGATTAAATTATTTTTTAATTTTTTATTCATTTTATTGAGAAACAAATAGCAATGAGACAGTTTCAAAACCAATTAGTAGGACAGTTTCAATAATCAATACTTTACATATTGTTGTCTTCATAGTGGTTATTCATAGTGCAAGATGCAGACATGATATCCTGTCCAAACACTATTAGTACAAATCTTTCTTCTCATTGAATTAAGAGAAAGTAGTTGTATATCTATCCTAACTGTTTCAAGTATACGTGTACAAAAATAGTCCTTCATTTGTATCCCCTTAGCTTGTTTAGTTTTGTCAGGGATGAGTATTCCATTGCTATTTAAATATTGTAGATAGGTGAATTCAGCAAAATAATCCAATATAGTTCAGTAGTCCATAATAATAGTGGGTATCTGTAGGACTGGCAATGTCAGAAGTTGTTGACTTGAGCCTTTTGTGGATCAACACGTTAATATGCACTGATCTTAGTTTAGTGCATGGGATTTTGATACAGATATCATTAAATATGCAGATCATCTTAGGTATTATAAATATTTTAATAATATTAGTTATACAATTCAGTATCAAAAAGAAGGTAATCTTCAATAGATTTTTCTCCAAAGAAGGTACAGTATAGTCAATTCGAATGCAAAATGGTGCTCAACATTGCTTATCAAGTGGCAGATGACAATTTAAGCAATAAATTGTCACCTCACACCAGTTAGATGGCTATCTGTAAAAAAAAGCAGAAACAAATTCCACAAGCAAAACAACAGCCCAAAGATGACAAATATTGCAGCAGGCTGGAGAAAAAGAAAACACTGTTCACAGTAGATGGACATATATACTGGTGCACTCACAATGACAAACAGTAAGAAGTTCCTCAAACTTCAAAAGAAGCTACCACATGATCCAACATTCCCACTACTGAGTTTATATTAAAATTTTAAATCAATATGCCTAATCAATAACTTCTCTCTCATGTTCATTGAAGTAGTATAAACAATATCTAATATGTGTCATAAACTTGCATGTCTACTCACCAATGAATAGATAAAAATATGGCAAAGGTACAATGGAATGTTAATTATCCTTTATGATATAAGAAATTTTTGCCATTCATGACAACCTTGTTGAGTCCAGAAAATATTATGCTAGGTGAAATAAGTCAGACACAGAATGCCAAATATTACATGATCTCACTAAAATGAAAAGTCTAAAATAGAAGTAGAGTAGAATAATTGCCTCCAAAGGCTGAGGAGAAGGACACATGGATTTGCATTAGTCAAAGTGTACAAAATTCTATTTGTACTAGATTTATAGGTTGTATGAGCTAATCATTTTTATGTTATGCTTTATATATGTTTATTACAGTTTGAGTATGTCACTTTACTGAATTATGTTGTTCTCCTTTGCTTTTTGTGGTTCTAGGGACTGAAATTAGGACTGTACCTGAAGTGCTTTCTATAATCTCTTATTTTGAGCCTAGACCTTTCTAAATTGCCTATGCTGGGATTGAACTGGATATCATACTTTTTTTTAGCCTCCCAGAGGGCTGGAATTATACACATGCACCACTAGGCTCAGCCTAAATTTTCTTATTAGTTGTAACATATTCCTTCAAAATCACTTACTATGGATTTACAGAAAGATAAAATAACTAACCTACAGGCAAAAAGTAGTTTTGTTTTTGCTTTTACAATAGTTTTGCTTCATGCTTTATGTTTACCTAAAATATACTATAAAATAACACATCTTAAAAGAAGTGATGTGATATTATGTACTATGTTTCTACTAATAAATGTGTTGTGATAATTAAATTATCCTTGAATTTAAACAACAGTAACATATAATTATATTTTGCCATCTCATGTTTGTATTATTTTTTAATTTATTTATATATGAAATTGTAATATAGTGCAGCTTTGCTAACTATATGCAAATGAACTATAAAGCTTCCCTTCATTTTCTATCCTCAAAAATCATTTAAAGAACATGAGGATTACTCATTTAGAGACTATAAAAAGGAAAAACCTACTCACATATCAAATTAGGTTCTGAGGATGAGTTAGGAATACTTCTTTGATTCCCTATAAAATTATTTTTGTTTTGAATTTCTAATTTCTTCTTTAGCCTGTTTTGCTGTTTTGACCATGTCCTTAGAAAACAACCTATGTTCTTTAAGATTGCCAAATTTGTTGCCACTAAACTGTAAAATATACTATTTGCTTGAGCAATTTACATTATTAATTAAAGCAGTGACAGCAAATATCTTCTTTCAGACTCCTGACAATGCTATGGAAATAGGAATAAAACTCAAACTTGGAAGCAATTTTCTCCTCATTTCATTATTTTTCCCCAAAAGATAGAACATTTTATTTATGTCCTATTTACATGCATTTTTTCTCTTTATCTTGATCTTTTTTACATCTTCTTTTCTTCTAGTCCCACTTAACATGAAATATGTCCAGCCTCTTATCCTTCTGTCTCTTTAAAAACAATTATGTGTTAGAAAGGATTCAGAATTTTGTGTTCCCGAAATGCTTTAGTGACCCTAATCCTCCAGTGTGAGCAGAATCATGATTCCCATGAAGGAACTGGGTATGTGACTTCTGATAATTCTGCAGTCTGGATCAATAGGAACATTTCAGACAACCATATATCTCAGCAGCTTCCTAGGAAGCAGCCAAGAAGGAGAAAGGAAAAAAGTGTGCTTCTGTGAATTCTATTTTGCCTTTTAGTCTTGGTGACGTTTAGCTCAGGACATAACAGAAACAAATAACTACATGTAAGGTGAACAACAACTTCATTAATACAGGAGCTGTACTCATGAAGTTCCTGAGACCAAAAAGGCAGTTGGCTGTTTTGTGTAATAATGGTAATACACCCAAACATTTTCCCACTTTCCAAGTGGACTTTTGGGTGGAAAGCCGGAAGTCCCTTGGAGAAAAAATGCATATTGAAGGATTCATCTAATGGTAAAATTAGGAAAGCACCAGGACCTGAATTAGTAGATGGTCTGCACACATTCCTCTCTGCACCTTCAGCAAGGCAGCACTGCTTCTGCACCCCTCCCAAGCTGCACAGTGTGATTGATCACTAACAGTAAGGTGCTCTCCGTCAATCTGTGTAACCTCCAGGGTAGGCAATGGCCTGATGATCCCTAACTGTCTGAAACACCACAGTAGTGAGCTCATTAAGGCCACTATTATTTAGAAGAAGGATGCTTTAATTAACTGAGGTAAATACAGAGTAAATTAGAAATTATAATGGGGAAAAATACACATTTCTACTAGGGTAATGCTTTGCACCTTTTTAAAAAATCTTAGTACTTGGCAAACAATCCCTTTTTATGCCTCCCTTAGCTTTCAGTGTGACTTAAAGAAAATATCCCAGGCTGTGTTTTGTTGTGCTTTAATTACATTTGAGAGCAGAGGGGCATGTGATTGTGGTGTAATAGCTAAGGCCCTGGAGTGCCTTTTTATTCCATTAAAAATGACCTTAGCTTTGGATCACAGAGCTTTGCATTGATTTGTCTTTTTTGTGGTTTCTTCTCCGCGGGTCTGCTTCCTCATCCAGGGTGATGCATTGAGTTGTGACACATGGGGGCCAGTTAAATTAACTGTATTTCCCGTGAGAAACAATTCATCCTTCAGGGCCAGCTATTAATGTACCTCTGTTGTGAGTGAATCAAGTTGTGTGATGTATATTGAAACTGTGGGGCAGATGGGCACTACATAAATGTCATTTAATGATGGAAACAGCAATAATTTTCTCATCTGTAAATGTGGAGCCTTAGGACTGCAGCAAAGAAAGCATTGATAGGGTTGGATGTTATGCAGATATGGCTGTAATTGCTTTTATGAGAATGATACTTCTTTGGGACTAATTTAAATTTTGTTTGTCAAAAGTCCTTTAGCAATGTTGAATGATATTGACTCTGATTGTATCTCCCAGTGAAAAGACTTAGCTTTCTTTGGAATTGAGGAAATATTTCTGTTCTAAGCACAGGCCGTGATATGGATCTCAGCTTACTTAGTCTTGGCAATAGATTTCCACTTGGGAACAGGAGCAAGGTGGTAGGGTGGTCCTGAGAGTCATCTTAAAAATATCAACCAACAGTTTACTGAAACAGAAATTGTGCTAGCAAAAGCGCGAGAATGCTAAACAAATGAGAGCACCAGTGATTATTACTTCATCTCTCCTAGAGAGTATACAAATTCCAAGCAGCATGTACCAAAAGTATTCGCAGAGGCATTGTTTACAGTTGTGGAAGTTCAGTTACATATCCTCCAATATGAATATGGCAAAACAAACCGTGAAATAGCCATGCAATTGACTATCATCAAACATTTGTAAAGAGCAAACAGATCCTTTTGTGAACAGGACATTTTTCTAATGATATGAGAAAATATCTTCTCTCTGATGGCTTATGTGGATGAAACATAATGCACACAAATACATAGGGTAACATACATTTCCTATACATGCATCAAATGCATAACAGATGACTTTGGAAAAACATCTTTCCAGCTATATTTTCCCAGTGTACTGAACCAGGAATGTACTTACATTAGATAGGAGCTGTTTGGTGGCATTTTGAAAGTCACAGAGGATAACCCTACTCCAATCTGTTGACTCTGTTTAACATCAGAGAGTGAAGGGGATCTGAATTAAAGATGGTTGTCCAGATGGACTTTGCTTTTATCTATAATGTCTTAATTCTTAAAGGAGATCACATTAATAAATCAAATATACTAATATAAAACTGAATGTGATACATTTCCTGCTTTCTAGGTGCTAACAACCCAGAGAGAAATTGGGTATATATTCAGATAATTTTGATTCACAATAAAATGCAATCATTTCTGCTGTCTCCTAGCCAAACATGATGGGACCGTTGGAGTTGGAAGGATCTGTATTCCTACTTCCTGGATGAAGAAGAGTTCAGTGTAAGTGTCCTCTGTGAAAGGAAGACTATAATACTGCATTCTAGGGCACAACCAAGCAAGATGGGTGGCTCTTGTGGTGTCCTTAACTGCAATTCCTCAAAGCATGCATCTCAGAAAATGTGCTACAGGGAAGGAGAAGAGGTTCCTTCCCTGGAAAAAGAGCCAGAGGGTGGATTCCAGACTGCATTCCATAGGAATGAATTGTTTGTACCTATCTATAAAGCTAATGGAAATGAATTAGATAAGAGTAGGGGCTCACAGTATCAATCAAAGATGTCAGATTGAACTTGGAAAATACAGGGTAGGTGTGACAGATTAACTAATGGTCAACTTGCCTACCTAGCTGAGCTGAGTCAGCATGGTTCTGAGTGTGGAAGGCTCACCTGAGCATTGTTGTCAAATGCATAAAAAAGAAACCCCAGAGGGAAAGATGGTGTGCTGTTGATTCTCCTGAAGAAGCTTGTCATGCTGGTTTTCCTGATATGGACTCAGCTGTTCTCATCACTAGAGTTGCTCAGGACCTCACTGTTGGTGAGGATGGCTGTGGTTCTCTTTTGGGGAGCTCTGGTCCTTTCTTTGAGCATCACTTTATGGCTCCAGTGCAAATTCAAATTCCACAGCCTGCTGGCACGAATTCTTCACCCTGCTGATGCAGATTTTCTAGCTTCCATCACTGACCTTTGGGCATTCCTAGTGCAGGCTCTTGATACAGACTTTTAGGAGACATTATTGTGGGCTCTTGGCCTCCAGTTGGACTCACGGAAGACACCACCATGGGCCACGCCTCCAGCTAGTGTCAGGCAGGATGTTGCCATGGGATGCAGGCCTCAGCTGCACTCTTTGGGTCTCCAGTGTGTGGACAGATTTCCCTCATTCTTTTGCATTTGACTTTTTGGGTGGATATTAAAAATAATCCTATAAATGATATGTATTGAATCTTTTCCATTGTAAACCCTGACTACAACAACAAATGCATACAAAACTTGAGATGATAGGAGTAGTGGTAAAGGATGGTTTAAAACCTCTCATATAGCAGAAACAGCTTGAACATAAATAAAATCTGGTAACTCCAACATCTTTGTACTATCTTAACTTTGATTGGCCCAGACAGGTCATATGTGTTTAGCTGCCAAAGGATAGGTAGGTAGAGAGGGAAATGGGTAGATAGATAGGGACAGACAGACAGACAGTGTCTTCAGTTTCTCATATTAGACAATGTGGTTCTAAGCACAGCACCACGAAAGTTTCACAGAATGGACCTGGAGGGGCAGATGGGATGATGAAGAAACAAAAGAGTGGTCCACGGGGTGCTTCATAAGTCCCAATTACTGTCCTAGCACTTTCCATGGATATTAGTCATTTAACATTCACACTAACCATGAATTTGACATTATGGTTACTATGGTTATCTCTATTTTACCAATGGAGGGAAGCACTTTTGTCAGAATTGCAGAACTATCCTCTTGCTAGTTTCCTCCTCAATCTACATAATTTAGTATCGTCTTGTGACAGATGTCCACTCTGTTCCATTCTTGCTTTTTTTCCTTTCTACTCTACACAGGAATTATGAAGCAGTTTGAAATGGTGAATGGAATACATGCAAAACACCAATAAGAGCTGTCAAAAGTGTTTTCTCAGCTATAAACTCAGTACTTCTTGTCATACCTCAATACTTCTGGAGGGAGAAAAAATTACACTTCTTATTATTCTAGTAATAAAAACAGGTGATTGTGAATTCTATGATTGGCCCAAATCACTTCTGAGTTAAGAGCTAAAATGAGACAAGGGCTGTTGGAATAACAAAGTAACCATATCAGCTATATGTTTACAAAATTGTCATTGCTTTTTTCTGCAACTGGTCCTCAAAGTCTACAAACCTCAAATAAAAATGTCAACGTGCTGGAAATACACTTTTTAATGTTTCAAATACTAGGAGAAAATATCACACCATGTCTTTTAAATAGATTGTAAGTCAAATATACAGCATAAATGTTAAAACAAAAATTAAGATGAAGCAATATTCAGAAAAAATAAATATTAATCAATTGAGTTCAATCCCCAGTTCTGCCAAAAAAAAAAGTGTTTCAAAATATTGAATTAAGAAAAAGTTTTCATGATAGTAAATAATTGGTAAGAATAAAACATAAGATAAATTCAAATAGCACTTCTAACAGTTTGGGGCTAGGATATCGCACAAAGTTCTAGTGTGTCATAGACAAGGACAGTGTCTATGGTGCTAACTGGTGGCCAGGTGCCATTGCCTGCCCCTTTCTACTTTGAGAATTCTAATTATATGAATATAAGCTTCTTGATTTTGACAGAGTGAACTATTAAATGACCGATCTGTAAATCTTCATTGTTATTGTAGACAACTTTGTTATATTTATTTAAGTTTGTAAATAATTTATTTACAATGTGCAATCTATTATTAATTTCATGCTATGTATTCATTTCAGAAATATTTCTCTAAAATTCACTCTGTCTACATCTTATATATTTCACATTTCAATATTTGTCTACAATTTTAATATGATATGTAATTATTGATTTTTCAATAGTTAGTAAAATAAAAATAGATAAATAAAATTCAGGAACAAAAAAAACACAAATTAAACTAGAAAAAAAATGTCAGCATGCTATCCACCACATACAATAAAACCTTAACTCCTACCCATGGTTGTAAGGTTTGAGCTTCATCTCTTTCCACATTCTTCTTCTTTTTGTTTCCAAACACTCCAAACAAGTTCTTCACATTGAACAACTATCACCTCTGCTTGGAACGATCTTCCTGAGTCTTCACATAGCCGCCTCCTTATGTTTTTTGGCTCTCAATTTAAAAGGCATCTTGAAGATAGCTTTCCTGACCATCCAATTCCTTTGTCTTTAGTTAATTTCTCCATAGCTCTTCTCACCACCTGGAACTTCCTTGTTTATCTGCTAATCTTTTGCTGACTGATGGACTGCCTTCTCTAGAAAGCAAGCTCCAGTAGAGCAGCATTTTTGTCTGACTGGTCCAAATTCCATATCTCCACCCTAGCCCCACGATTGCATGTGGCATACAAATGTTCACTGAATGAAGTGTTTCCAGTTTACGTAACAGCTCAGTGGTTGACTTTACCCAACCATTTCCATTTATTCTTGAAGGGCCAAGTAATTGTAGGGTAGTAAGTTTGGATAAGCCTTTGGAAGATACTCTTCATTTCATAGTTTAGAAAATTGGGACAGTAAGTTAGATAAATATGCTCAAAATCATAGTAAGTTAATAACAAATGTAGATTAAGATGCTGTTTTTAACGAAATAGAGAGTATAGGCCTTTTAGAACAATGTGCTACCCACATTCAAAGGGAATAATGAGATAATTTTTAATTTTTGACTTCTATGAACTCAAACATAGAAAGCAATATGGTCTCACAGGACTTGCTTTGCTGAAAATGAATATATTATCACTTGTGTTGTTGGACACCTTGACTGATTATAGTGACAGTACATGTTGAACATTTTTCCTGTAATATCCAATAACATGTATTAATTCATACAATATATTTGATGGCCAAATCCCCACTAAAAAGATACTTTTATCATCCCATTTATAAGTAGGAGGTTTGAGGTATGATGTTAAAAATGATGTCTAAAGCCACTCAAATAGCCAAGTTGAATCCAAATGGAGATAGTTTATTCCAAAATTCTTGCTTTTAATCATTGATGCTCTTCTGCTTTCTCTGGCACAATTTATTCTTCACCACAAACTTAGTTTTCAGGGACACGAGTAGGGTAGATTCTCAGGTGACTCATGAGACCAATGAGGATCAATATTGTAGTTTCCATCAATGCAGTATTGGCTAAATTGTGTCTTATTTTAGGCTTTAATTTTCTTTGAAAAAAAAAACAAACGGCCCTCCATGAACAGTAACAAAAAGAAAAGACCAAATATCACCGAATCACCAAGCTCCAAGGGAGTGAGTAGAACTTTATTGGTGGCAGGTATACTGAGCTTCCAGGAACATGTTGTTTATGAATGTAGATATCTTTCTGGCATTAAGAAGATGGAGAGTTTGTAAGTCCTGCTGACCTGGGAGCATGACACACTAAATAACTGATTAAAGGAGAAGTCCGCTGCGCTCCCGCAGAGGCCACATCTTATTCAAGTTGCTTTCTGAGGTTACAGATGGCAGGACCTAGGCACCAGGCTTGAGAGAGACTGAAGCAATGAAGAATAATGGCACCCTCCTTCCTGACTGGGACTGAGCCTCACACTTGGATTAAGCTCTGTTTCTGGAGTAAGTTGGGATGAATCTTCTAGACTAAACCCTTTACAGTTCCTTTAAAATTGAGTTACTAGCTTTCTGCTCTGGTTACTACTAAAGTTTCCTTTATGACAGAGAGTCCAGTGAACATAGAATCTCAGGCATTAAAAAAAAATTGTCTTCAAGAAGATCAGAATGTAAGCTAGTTACTGTATTTTGATATCTCATTATGTAACATAAGATGATGTATCTTTTCCATCACCATCTCTTCAACCCTGTAGGTGGATACATTTTGGAATTTTCTAGCATAACAAAAACTATTTTGATAATGAAGTATCACCACAAATTGATGCTCTTGCTTTCTCATAATGATACTTCAGATTGACTCCATCTGGAAGTGGTGAGGGAATTATTTCAAAGATATTTTCTGAAGCAGCACAGACGTCTCCCACTTGGAAAGGCCAGATGCATACAGTTGGGATGGTTATGTCAGAAACATCAAAAATATCAAATCCATATCCAGCTGAATGACATTAAAACATTTCACTGTTTATTATTCTGCAGCTAAATCCTGTGCTCATCTCATAAACATTTAGACCTTACTCATAAAAATATTTTTCAAATTTTTAAATTCAATTAAGGAATTCTTAATTGCTCGGTTTTAATTTTTATTGGGATGATGCTATGAAGAGGAGAAAATTATTTTAAGTCACATGGTTTCAAATAATTTCAAACCAATCAAGATAATACAAAATTCAAACCTATTTTCTTTTACTCCATCCCACACCATATTAAAAAAAAAACAAATAAAAATACAACAAAAAAATGAATCACCAATAAACTAAAGTTCATTGTAGGAAGTTCATTTGACAGAATATACAAAATTCTCTTTTGTTATAGAATATCCTAATACTAGAAATTTAAAATAGTTCAATCCAAATAGAAATTACAGGAAGTGAGCATTAGGAGGCCTGTATCTTCTTCCAATTCAGTGTCCTCATGAGTGGTTCTAACCCTAATTTCTACAGCTATTAGCTCAAAACTGGAATTAACAGCATATACGCTCTGCAAACCTCTTAAGTTTCTGTCAGCATCAAAGCAATATGTGTAAGACAAAATATGCTCCCCAAACGCAGGAGATTATGAACCTTAACTATCCAAGTGCTGTGTCAAAATTTTGTCTTCAGAGCATAATTGTGAAAGAAACTTATTAAGAACCCAGTTTTGTCTTTCTGTCTGTCATTGTCTATGTGTTTACCTACCCACCTGCCTACTTACCTACCCATCTACCTACCTACCAAGCCACCCACCTAACTACCTACCCACCTGTCTACCAACCTACCCACCAACCTACCTACTGATCCACTTACTTACCCACACGTCATTCTTTTGTGATACTAGAGACTGAATTTGGCCTCACTGCATGCTGAGCAACTGTGACACCATAGGTCTAAATTCCAGATCTTCCATTAGTTATTTTTAATATCAGCATGAAAATTAAGAAACTAAAGACAGAATTTTTAGCATTCCTTTGCCAGGCTCACTCAGAGAATCACAGTTTCTGGGACTGAGTGAATACTACTTGCACTTTTTAAGAGTAAAGTCAATCAAAATGTCAACCTGCCAAGTCTGTGTGTGTCATCATCAATGGGATTTTTATATTGTCAGCTGTACACATTATTACTACTTTAAGGATTGTAGAGTGACTATTTTCTTTTCCTGCCAAGGCTTTGTCTTACCATACTTGATCCTCTGAAGTAAAATGAACACTTGAATAAAACTGGTTCCAGGAGGAGTATATGAAGAAGCAAGCTTTGTCACCAAGCAGGTTATATAAGTGACAAGACTTGCCTTATACAGTGGAATTTAAAAAAAATGACTTTAATAAATCTGTTTGACATTGGTATTAGTGAATTTCAAAGGAGGAAAAATAGTAACAATTGGAGGGCTGGGGAGATGGCTCAGTAGAATAAGTGCTTGCCTGGCAAGCACAAGGGCCTGAGTTCAAGCCCCGGTTCTGCAAAAAAAAAAAAAAAAGTATCAATTGGAGAAAAAAAATCCTACATTAGAAAGTGTATATATACACAATAAAATCCCAATAAGGATATAGATAAATAGAGCAAAATATCTTTCACATAAACTAAATAAAGGAAAAATGACAAGAAGACTCAATTGATATAACAATGGGAAAATGAATTATTACAGAATATAAAATATCACTCATGAATTAAAGTAAAACTGAGACAAAAGCACTTAAAATATGAAGTAGTAGTAAATATTTAAAAAATTATCTCAGAAAATGTAAAAACATAGGTGACAAAACAATTTCTGAAGGTTAACTCCAAAGTGAAAGTTAACTATTCTAAGAAAGCTGAATAGAAGATAAATTCAAACATTTTGTTCCCTTTTCCTTCATTAGAAAAGTTTTAAAATCTCTGTCCATCATAGTAAGCCAATATTTCAATTTACCATTTCAGTTTGCTTAAAGAATTACAGAAATTCAAAACTCCTGTGTACATAAACATGTTTTATCATATGGATCCATTGCCCTGATGTTTATAACAGATTTTTCCATATGGCCAACTAAACTACAGTGTGCTGTACAAAGGAGGCTCTGGGCTAATGTTTAACACTGTATCACAGCTATGTAGGAACATATAAACTGAAATCTCTTTTTCCAGTAAAACTGTTATAGGGGAGGTTTCCAAAAACAAGATGTGTTTTGTCCTCTAAAATCTTTTAGTGCAAAGAGAACTTGACTTGAGCTTAGAACCTGGGTCTGAGCTGTGGAATCACCACCTGCAAGCTCGGTGCCCTCAAGCCACTCACCAGAGCTCTACAATCTGTTCATCTAGGACATGTGGACAACAGTGACCCAACTCACAGGGTTGATGAGAGAATTAAATAAAACTGCCTGTGAATGTGCTTAGTAAACCATGAAATGTTAGTAAGTGCATAACACCTAGAGCTCCTGTCAGAGTAGTTTTTAAAAGTGCACTTTCATTGATTTTTTCATTAGGTTAGATAAAAAACTCACGAAAGTGTGAATATTTCTGTTTTTTCATTTTGTACAATTTGTGTTACTCAGTTCTAACCACAACCAGTAGCAATCATGCATGGTAGGCAAGCATTCCACTTTAGATACTCTCCTACAGCACACCACAAAGATTAAGTGCTCTAGTAATGCTCTCCACTGCTGGAATTACTATTCTCTGAAAAAAAAAAAAGAAGAGTGACATATTCTATTAGGTAGACTAAGCCAACAGCCACTGATTTACACTTCAGTCCACCTGTATATCTGTGTGTTCACTCTTAACCAGTGAAGGCTGTTTGTCTTCTGTCATCTTCATACTACTTGATCACCTGTCTTTCTGTGTTTATAGATGCTATTTAGTTCACTTAACATCCTCCTTTCCCATTACTCCTACTCCCTTCAAGATTTATGTCCTTTGGAAATCTTCCATGACAAACACCTCTTTTTTGTTAAACTTACTTTTAACACTATTTAATAGAGAGTTGAATGGGATCCTATATTTCTTTTTTTTTCCCCTGTATTTTAGGGAAGGGTCTACAGTATGTTCAGAGTCTCACTACTAGATCAGACTCCTAGTGATTCTCCTGTTTACAGCCTCCTAAGTGCTGGGATTGCAGGTGTGAGCCACCACACCCAGTCTCAATCACTGCCTCAGCATGCCCTGGGGATGGGGCAGCATGGCTAGCCCAGGGATTGAACCCCCAACCGCTGTACCTGCTTACAGGTGCTTTAATCCACTGAGCTATTTGGCTGGCCCTTAAGGTTGAGAATGATTTTTGTTGGGCAGCTGGCTCAGGCTGCCTTAAGGGCAGGTTTGGTAAGGCATGTGGAGCTTTGGATCGAACCGGGGGTATCCTGCCACTGATTGTATTTGCCTAAGTAGGTGCTTAAACAACTGAGCTAATTGGAAGGCCCTCAGAATCCTATATTTCTTTTCTAAGAGACATCATGAAACTAAGACCAGGTATGCATCATGGTGGTGAATCCATTCTTTGCAAGGTAACACAAAAATAAATACAAAAATAATCCATTGAGTTTTCATTTAAGAAGAGATGCTTAACTTAGATTATAAGTGACTTGGGTACTTAGCTCAGTTGTAGAGTTGTTATCTGGCATGCTCAAGGCCCTGGGTTCAGTCCTCAGCACCAGATGTACACACGCGCGCGCGCACACACACACACACACACACACACACACACACCAGTGAACTTGGTCTTTGTTCTTTTAACCAAAATAAGAATGTGAATATTTGAGCATGCGTGTGTTTCTGTGTATTTTTAACTTTCTTGGTTCCTTGCTTTCTCAATTGCATAATTATAGAAGAAAATTATTACATAGAAATCATAGACCATGCTGCTGTTAATTTGAGCTGAGTCTTGGATAACCCTTGGAGGCTCATTCTTGTTCTACAAAACTACTGTCATGGTACCTGACGCATAGGGACTGTCCAAGAATATGTGGCCGATTGACAAAAAAATCCAGCATATATATCAGACGACATATGAGAAATACCTAGCCATTCTCATCATATAATTTACTGAAAATTTAAAGTTTGAATAGTTTATATAGATGTTATTTTCTAAGATCAAGAGCAAAGGCTTTTTTGGAAAGAGAATGAAACAAGTTTGTTTGTTTTTTTCTATATTATCCAAGGGGAATTTATTCCGTGGGACTGATATGCTGAATCCAAATATCTTAACTTGCTCTTCTGTCCAAGACCATTGCATGTCTATCCAAGGAGCAAGGAGCCCTCCCTCATTAAGATCCTGATCCCTAAAGGCCTGCTGCTCTGCATCAGTCTGAGCCTCAGAGTCTCAAGATCCACAATCCACACTGACTCAAAGGCTCTTTTATTCTGCCAGCTGGTTGTCTGACTCAGCCTGAGTGTGCTGCAGCTCTGGACTGGAGCAGAAAATTGCATGAGTGACTTCCTCTGAAAGGTAGCGTCAGCCCTGAAATGTAGTTAGGGCTATTTCTGCCACCACCATGGTAACCTGACCTAGAGTTCTGGATCAGCAGGTAGGAGGGAGGACATCTTAAGTCTGGAGGCAAATTACTCCATTTGATGAAAGAAATCTGAAATACCTGCAGGCGATTGATAGACAGCCTAGTGACTGTAAATTTGGTACTTTCCGAGACACTAAGAAGAAATGATAATGCCATGCCTTTCATAGAGAAAATGTTTATTTAATTACTGATTCAGAGTGTGTCATATTTTAAAGAAAGCTTTCCATAAGCTTTGATGGTGAATTTAAACCAAGTAGATGAAATTTAAATGGAGACAAGCAACTAATCCTATCTTTCAGTTGATACTTTAACAATGAGTCTTAAGCTTGTGCAGATTTTAAAGATTAAGAATTATGTACTCAGACAAATCCCATTCAATGTCTACCAAAAAAGTCATGCTCCTGCATTAACATTTTTTAATAAATGAAAAAAGCATGATACAGATAGCCCAATCAACTTGTCTGAAGCTGTCCTTCTAATAAATTGTGCATTGAAATCAAGATTGGTTCTCTGATTCTAAGCTTTAAACTCTTCCTAAGTTATATTAGGATGCTACATGTAACAAAGGGATTGTGTGTTTAGAAAGTACGAGGCATTTCTTTATTAAAATGCCTTTGGGGGAGCTGCAATCTCACTTTCTTTCATGAAAATAACATCTAGTAGGACAGAAACAATTAACATCCATACTCAACTATGTGTCGATCAGGTCATATCTGGAGCACATATTCTATTCCAAGTGTGATAAAGTTTGAGATTTTTAAAGAATCATGAAGTGAATATCCTTGGAAATTTATTAGTTAAAATTCTGGAAATCATGCCTTATAAGGAACAACTAAAGGCATGTAAGATACTTACACTAGAAAAGGACAGTAGAGGTTTTTGGGGGGTGACACGGGCAAAATGTATATCCATTTCTGCCAAAGTTCTGAAGGCTGAGATGTCAGAGTGGTCATTCATAGTAGGAAGATTATTATAAATACTTTATACATCTATCTAAGGGCTTCTAAGATTAGGATTGACCTTCATTTTGTCCTTTATAGGCTTTTTATTTGTGTAAATTGGGATGGACGTGGAGCATGATGGAAGAAGTCCTTGGATTGGGCTCTGAGGTGTAGCCTGACATGTTCAGAAGAAAGCTCTGAATTGCTTTATCATTTTCTTGAATGTCACTGCATATCACTTTTATAAACATTCCATTACTTAAGAAGAATGCCTTGTCTTTCAGAATGTTCCAAAACCCCATCAGTATTTTTTAAAAGGGGTAAAAGAGATGTCTGGAGTCACCTGGATTGGGGTTGGTGCTATGGAAACCATCAGAAGGTCAACTAAGACTAGGAATGACAAAATGAGCTGAGTGACAGAACCACCCTGAGTCTATGAATTGGTTGCAGGACAGCTTGGCTCTTTACTTCAAAAGAGTTAAGGTTGAGAAGAGGAC
This sequence comes from Ctenomys sociabilis, assembly GCA_004027165.1. Lineage (NCBI taxonomy): Eukaryota > Metazoa > Chordata > Mammalia > Rodentia > Ctenomyidae > Ctenomys > Ctenomys sociabilis. Next base: position 60,907 of record PVKA01001280.1, read on the forward strand.
AGAAGTATGTGGTTCTCAAAGCTAGTATTTCTAGTGTTCTTTGGATTCTACTTTATGATCATATTCCTGCCCCCCAACTTAGCAGCTTACAACCTGCCTCTGGTGCAACAGGACAATGGCTAGACCTCCATGTTCTTTAGTGCTCAGCAGACATAACTCCATGCCTGGGATGAAGATTCAGGAATAAGCAGTGGCTGGAATTTTCTGGAGTTGAGCTGTTCAGTACAGCAGGAACTAGCTGCATGTACCCACTATGTGCCTGAAGTGTGACTAGTCTGAATTGAATCATGCTCTAAGTTTAAGACATGCCTTTCCTATGTTTATTTTGAACACTTAGCATAAAAGGATTTAAACTATCTTGTTAATAATGTAACTGTTTATTGCATATTAAAATAATACTATTTTTAGATATTAATAAGATTAATTTCACTTATATCTTTTTGTGTTTTAAAATGCAATGCATCAAACATTTAAAATTGGATATGGTTTAAAACCTCATCATGGTTGATACTGGCTAAACAACTGACTGGAGCTTTAACATGTGATGTTTCCATAAGGCCCATATGCCCTTCCATTATAGTTCTTTTATGACACTTGAAATTTTATATGTAATAATTCATGGCTCTAAAAGGCAAGTTTTCTACTTTTATCTAGGTAAAAGATAGATGAGTTTCTATGACTTAGCATGTCCCTAAATGGTGTCTCATCTACCAGTAGTAACCAGCAAGCCATCTACCTGCATGGACTGAAGAATCCTGTTGTAACATGGCATGTGATGTTGGGCTACTTCTGCAGGTATCTTGGGTAAGGCAAATTCCTACTATCTGCTGTGAGAATACACCAAGAGAATTATAAGACCTCCTTCGGATTGAAGGAACCATTTTTGCAGTTTAGGTGATATTCTAGATTGTGAAGAAAAAGTAGATTTCTTGTGAGACCTTCAAGTCTTAAAATTAAGCAAAGATGTATTTTAAGAAATTACATTAATAGTCACTATTAAATTACAGATGAAATTAGGTTTTGTGACCTTCAGCATTAAGTTTTCTTGACTTATAGTTAAAATGGTAAGAATATATATGTATGCCAGCATAGGAAATGGGATGGATTCACATTGGAAAAGCACTTAGAATTTTGTCTAGCCAGCATAAGGGCCCAGTCGATGCTGATAATTATTCATCTGCCTTAACTTGCTATCTCTTCTATTTACTTTCTGATACTTTACCATTTATTCATAAGGTAACATAAATTATTACAAATAATACATTTCACAAGACTAATATAGTCTCATTGCGACCTCTTAAAAACTCACATTAGCAAGAAAGAAATCCTCTTCTTGATTATTTCTTTAGGTTTAATTAGCCCAAGTGAGTGAATGTCCTTCCCGTAACCTCAGCTACCTAAAGAAGCCCGATGAAATAAATGTTTGAAGTGCAGCACCTGACTTCATTACCTAAAGATTTCCTTCTTAAAAAATCTCTCAGGCTAGTTGGATCTTAACCTCAACTCTACTGAAAATCTGATGCAGACATTATTAATATAATTGCAATCACTTTTAATCTCTCAATAGCTTTTCTTTAATTAAAGGGATTTTTCCCATTATCTGAACAAGTGCCTCTGTCAGGTAGTTTGTCTTTGTTTTAGAGATGCTCAGTTCTCACAACCTCTGAGGCCTCATCTCCATTTCTACGCGTTGAAAAGGCCTTAGCAAGCAGGAGATGAAGAGGTCAGGATTTTGACACAGATTTTAAATCTTTTACTCTTTTTATAATAAATAATGTGAGTAGGGTAGAGAAGAAGGAATCAAGGAAGGGAGGAAGGAATAAAAATAACTGCCAAGGAACACTAAAACTGCCACCCATCTGCTCTGTGAGTTCCTTCCTACAAATCTGACCTTGAATAAGTTACCTTTCATCAGTCTCCATCTCTTTTCTTATTCCAGTTTTTGACACTCATACTGAAAAGAAATATGCATGCGGGTTTGGTAGTCTGGTAAAATCTTTGACTTACATGTTAGAGTACAGACATTTATTCCCAGAGTTCTTGTTGTATCTGACATCATGGATTATCTATTTTAAATAGCATCCTAAATTATTTCACCTGGGGGCAGAGAAGTTTGATGTTTAAAAAAGATCAACAAATAAGTAAACTCTCTGAGATACAGTTTGGGTTTCTGCTGTCTTGTTTAATTTAAGATGCGTACCAATGTTAGTTAAAAACACAAAATAGGTAGAACTGTGGCAAGGAAAAAAATCTGAAAATCCAGGCCATAAGTTAAAATTCCTTTTTAATTATGTGAATGATTGGCACCTGGTGTTGGTAACTGGGCTGATCATGTCATCATTTTTGCCACATTGCTGTGGTATATGGGCTGTTGTCATTCCACCCACCTGAAGCCACCATGCCTGGTTTGCAGGAGTACCAAGTTATTTCTGTTCTGCCAGAATCGAAACTAATCAGCCCTTGTAATTCCTGGAGAGATTGGGAAGGGGATGTTGGAAAGCCTAGGACTGCAGTGGAAGCTGTTCACTTGTCCTGTCTGGGGTGATCTAGCTAGTATAACTCATGAGTGATGGCTTAAGACACATTGCACACAGCTTCAGGAGGGTAGGCACCCACAGAAGTGTATACCAAATCTGGTAGTTTCAATTTACTCCAGCATTCATTATCAGGGACCTATGCTGACATGACATGCCTCACATGTCTCACTCAGAAAATTCCTAATAATTGGTGTCCGGCTCCAGCCTTTCCCTTGATCTGACAAAGGAGCAAGTTTCTTCAGAATAGCTTAGCTTCCCACTGAAGCAACTGCCTGAGCTCTGATTGGACTTCATGATTCTCCTTCATGGTGATGACCTGGCTTTGGGCAAATGTGGTTACTGCTGTGCACACAGCCCTTTGGGGAACCCAGTGAATCAGACCAGACTCTGAAAACTCAAGGGCAGCTTTCCTTCAAGGCCATCATCAGCTTAGCCTTGACCCATCTTTGCATTTTAGCATCCTCCCAAAGAAGCCTGTCAATCCCTCACACTTAGCTTAAAATCTTTCTCTTCAGAGTAGTCTCTTTTGCATTAGGCCCAATTTGGAAGATGACCTCTGGCTGATCAGCTCCTAATATCTTTGTAAATCATCTTATTAGTGACACTTTTTATTGCCATTAGACTAGAGACTATCAGATAAACTGTTTGACCCTTTTACTTAGTGGAGAAACCTTAGGCAAATTATGGAAGTTTTCCATGGTTGATTCCCCATCTTCAAAATGCAGCATGAGAGAAGTTCCTATTTTATAAAATTATTGTGAAAGGAAAATGAGTTATTCATGTAAAGTGAATAAAATAGCACATGGCCCACATAAGCCATAGGACTGGTGTTAGCCACTGTTCTCATGTAGAAGTCTGAGAAGTTACTGCACTTTCTAAAGTGCTAATTGACTCATTAGAATTAGTCTTTCCTGAAGGAATTAAGTGGGAAAGGACACAACTTGGGTAAAGGAAGTGTGGTTTTGAATTCCACAGGAATCCTGGAGTTTTAGGCCTTCTCTCAGGCTCACAGGATAGCCTGCCACAGTGTGTAGGTTCTGACTTCCAGAAGCGATGATAGGAATAGCAGAGACAGGCTACAGATAGGTGATGTCATTGTATCTATCGCAATGACATTGTTAACTTTAAAGGATTAAGGTAAGATAGGCAAATAAAATGAGAGGCAGATGTTTACCTGAAGTATAATTTCTCTGGAACCACCTTAGGAGAATTAAATTAGCTCTGAATTCATTTGAAGTACAAAGAATTGTGTTAGTACTTACAGTGACCTAACTGTAAAGGTTCAGTGAGTTGATTAGGTGATAAGAACAAAAATTCCCAAGTACAGAACAAATTTATTTGTTCCACAACCAGATTGGTTAAGTCCAGTGGAGCCTTTTGGAGAGCTTCAAGAATGTGGCTCTCCTGTGTGCTCTTCTTCCCTTTGCTTATCCACAGTCTACCACGAAGAAGGGGAATAGTTTTAAAAATTGTATAGCACACAGTACATCAGCTGTACCTTTAGAGTTCCACTCAGGATGTTCCATACTTCTTTGAGGTCAGCTGAATGGATTCTCTTGGTGTATGAATGGACATTTATGCAAGTGTTCTTCAGCAGTGTTTTTCTGTTTAAAATTAATTTTTGTTCATTTGTTTATTTGTTATTTGTTTTTTCTTAGAGTTGGGCATGGTGGTACACACCTGTAATCCCAGCCTTAGGAGGCTGAGCAGGAAGTTGGCTGAGAGTCTGGGGACAGCCTGGATTACACAGTGATTTCAAGGCCATCCTGGAGTACAGAGAAACAACCTGTTAAAAAAGAAAACTTTAAAAATGAGCAAACAGAAAAAGCCTTCTCTTATGAAACGAGAGTATAGTCCATTGGAACTTTTTAAAAATGATTGACATTTTTGTTGATATGCCCAGGAAAGAAGTGATTCTGAATGAAAAGTCTTCCCCATATTGTCTGTTTATTGAAGCATATTTTCAGATGATCTAAATTGTCTTTCTGTATTGTCCTGCACATAACTTGACACTTAGAAAATAATCTTCAAAATAGGGTATTTTAGTCATTTATTATTCATGACAATAGGAATTTAGTCCAACAGATGTGAACATCTTTCAAAAATATATAAACAATAACACCAAAACAAAAGTTTTAAGACCAAATACAGGCAAACAAATAAATATAAATTGTATATTACAGCATAATGTATTTAAACTATGTTTGAAACATTAATTAATTACAACTTAACATTAAAGGATTATTTCTTTTAATAAAATACTTACCTGTGCAATAAAACATACATAAGTATTTTACTAAAAGATTAATTGGCAAAATGGTTTCAAAAAGGAAAGTTGTATCTGCATAAGGTTTGTGAAACTTGAGTTCCTCTCTAAAACAATTACCCATTAACCTTTTTTGATTTATACTGCCTCAACATCAAAGATTAGATCAAATATCAGTAAACTTCTGTAAAAGACCAAGCTGTAAGCATTTTAGATTTTGTAGGTTAATAGGATTAATTGTAAGTAATTATGTATATAGCAGGAAAAAAAAGAAAGAAAATTGAACAGTTTTTATTGGCAAGTATAAAATATATAGTTGAGTTGAATAAAATTCTTTTCAAGAATTTACTAAGAAGAAGAACAGATTTTTTTTTTTCGCAATAAAATTTTACTTGAGGTTCAACACAGAGTGTCCTATCTCCAATTGACTGCAAATGTTTTTTTTCTATAAAATCTTTACCTAGCCCCTGGCCTATTTAAATGCCTGCTTCCTATTGTTTGCTTCTTTGGGTAGATATTGGAGAAAGAGATCAGCAAAAGCACTGTCCACAGAAGCATAAGCAGTGGTTAACTAATAACTGCTACTGATTATCGCTTATCCAAGGCGGTTTGAGCTAGGATCCTTGTAGTGGTACAGTTTACCAAAATTCAAGCCAAACAATAAAGTAGAAGCATACAAACATGGAAGTGGGCAGGGAAATAGCTCGGCAGTCCAAGAACCTGCTTGGCAAGAGCAAGGGCTTGAGTTTGATCCTCAGTACTGCATGAAACTGGAGGTGCCAGCCACTGAAACCAGAAGTGGTGATGCATGCTTGTAATCCTAGTACTGGGGAGGCTGAGACAGGAGGATCACTATGAGTCTGAGCTGCATAGTGAGACCCTGTATCAAGTAAATAAATAAGTAATGAATTAATTAAAATTTTTTTAAAAGCATGTAATCTTTTGGCAGAGACTGACGTTAATGTGAAAGTAATAATAAGCATCCTGATGCAAGAAAAGGAACCCAGTCCAAAGCAGTATGTGGCAAGAACAACCAACACAGCAGAAGAAGGGCTGTTGGAATGGAGAAGAGCAGAGGGGAGTCCCTTGGTGTTGGGGTAACCAGGACAACTACTCACCAGCAAGGAGTAACTTCAAATTCATATCCAAAATCATCCAGAATCAATCGTTAGTGAAACAAATATTTTTCCCATTTCAGAGTCTATGGTGGCTGACACTGTTACCTACAAAGCTCTGTCACCTTCAGAAAGATGTAAATTCAATATCTTAAATGTGACATGTTGGCCATTATATTTGGACATGTACCAGAGTCAAGATTCTGAGCTTTGGGCCTGGCTAGATAGCTCTGAGGATTAAAGTGCCTGCTTAGGCAGAAGAAGGGACCAGGCTTCAATCCTCAGCGTGCCATACAGGCTCCACCCCCAAGAGAGGGCTGAGATGGTGATTGAGGCTGAGCATGGTGGCATTCTCCTGTAATCCCAGCACTTGGGAGACTGAAAACAGGAGGATCACTAGGAGTCCAGTCTGGGTATATATATTTATATACCCAAACACACAAAAACAAAAAAATTCTGAGCTTTGCCTTGGGTAACCTCCCAACCCAGTGTCCTATTTACATGAACCTATCTTCATTTAGCCACATCTAGGCTCAAGTTCACATACGTAAATTTATTAAACAAATTCTTTGCCTTGCAACAGTAATTTGTTCCTTTAAAAGTCTTCACTAGTTTGTATGAGAATTCTATAATTTTTCATGTTTTTAGCATCTTTAGGATAAAACTACTCCTTTTAAGAACAGGATTCAGGTAAGGAAATGTTCTCGAGTCATGTTGCCAGCTTTGAATCTTTACACTGCTCTATGTGACCTTAGACAAATTATCTTTTCCTTCAGTATCAGTTTCCTTAACTGTGAAATGAAGGTAACAGTTTCTGCATTAGGCTTCTATGAACATTCAGGGAGTTAATCCCTGTGAACTGTTTAGCATTTGCCAATTTTCTATCATTTTATAATAAGTATCAATAAATGTACAATTAATTATTATTCAACTTACCTATGATTTTATCATACCTAAATAATTTTTGACAATGAATAATTTAATAAATTCATTCACAAATGTTTGTTCTTACTCCATGCCCGGCAGTGTTATAGCCACTGAAGACACACTATAAACCAAGAAGATAAAGGTGAATGGCCTGGTGGGACTTTAATTGTGGGGCAAAAGGGGAGGGGCCGTAAACAATAAACCAAAAATAAAATCCAAATCAAACGTATGGCAAAGGAGGTGACAATGTAAGATACCGGGGAAATTAACCGGCAATGACGTAAGCAGGGCTGATACTGGGGAATTAACTGGCAATGACACAAGCAGGACTGAGCGAGGAGTGAATGTATTTTAAAATACACTGTGTGGCCATCCTGGTTGTAACAGAAGCAGCTCCCCAGCAGACTCCAGACTGCCAAGCTGCTGATGTTTCCGGGATTTACAAGAATGTGTTCCTCCTTCCTAGATGTGCGATGCTTGTCTTTGTATTTCATTTCCTATGTCTATTAAGTTGGGACAATAATCCTAGTAATATATTAGCATACTCTCTCTAACCAAATGTTTGAAATAAACTGGTACAAAAAACATTTAAATCGGTGTCATTAATATACAAGGAACTAAAATGTCAGTTGTTAATATTATCTTTTTGTGTTAATATTCTTTATATTACCCACACTGTATCTTATCCCTACTATAATACTTAGCAAATGATTTGTGATCCCCAGTGATCAGTGAATGTCTGATAGTGCCTAAACATTAGAAAAAAATTTAAACTATATAATTTAATATTTAGAGTATTTTCTAAAATACTGGAAAAATAATACAGTAGTTAAAATATCATTACTTGACTAAGCTTGCTATTAATAATTTTGACAGAGAATGCACCGAGAAAGGATAAACAGACCTGTTCATTGACTTCTCTCAGGAGCTTGAGAGCAAAATATTTATACAGGAAGGAGGCAGCACTTTCCCTTCTAATCACGGGTCATGTCCACTTTGGCAAGTTCCAGGCCGTTGACGAGCTTCTATTGTTCCAAATCCAAGGCAAACAGATGAGAAGAACGGCGTGTCAGGATGCGTCGTCGGACCAGTTCCCCTTCCCAGGCTCAAAGTCTATCGCTGAATTTCAGTTACTCTACTCTGTGTCTGCTGCAAGCTGGTCTTCTCTCTCCCACGTGGGCATGAGGAAATCCATTTTGGTTCGACTTGTTCCCTTGTGCAGTCATCACACCTCCTGATCCCTTATGGTCCCTCCCTTGAGTCTTGGAGGTGCAACCTTCATACCAGGCTTTGTGAACCCCATGGTGCTGAAGCCTCAGAAGGTCCAACTCCTAGCTCATCTTCTCTAGTTCTTCCTCCCTTCTCCCCAGGCTGGTTTTCCTCCCTTTGTTTCTCTGTTACATGTTCATGGTTCCCAGTGTTCTGAATTTATTCCCATTCCTTTCATATAATTTCATCTTCACATCTTTTTACATCTTTTTTTAAAAAATTATTTATTTGATACAGGGACTCACTACATAGTTCTGACTGGTAGCAGTCCTCCTGTCTCAGCTCTTCCAGAGCTGGGAAATACAGGTGTGCTCCACCACATCTGGTTCTAGGCCTGGCATGATATGCAGTACTGCGGATCAAACCTGGGGCCTAGTACTTTCCAGGCAGGCACTTAGATTACTAAGCATCTCCTCAGCCCCATGTATATCTTAGAGTAGTATCATACGATAAGTATTATAACAGGTTTAATAAATGGCCTCCAAAAATGACAGATCCAAATTCCTGATGCCTTATTAGGAAATAAATACTGATAAATGTAATTAAGTTAATGATCACGAGATGGGGATATTATTCTGGGGCATTGAGGTGGGTCTTAAATCTCATTACTGTTTGTCTTTCCAGAAGAGAAGAGAAAGGAAATTTCACATGAGTGAAAGAGGCGAAGGCAGCATAATCTCAGAGGCAGAGTTTGAAAGGATAGTCATGACCCAAAAATCACCATCATCAGCTATCAGAAGCTGGAAGAAGGAAGTGACCCACTCTTTAGCCTTTTCTAGAGGGAATGTGGCCCTGCTGATACCATAACTTCAGTGTAGTGACACTAATTTGTGGCTTTTGACTGTTCTTACTTTAAAAAAAATAATCTTTTGGACCCAATTTAAAATGGCTATTTTTAAATTTGTGGTGATTTTGATATATGCTGTAAACACAAGAAATAAACATGACTAAAAAAGGTATAAAATCTAGGTGTTTAAGTTATCACCTTTTTCTAAATGACAGATCCATATGCTTACTGGGCCTCACACCGCTTTCCCCACTTAAGTTGATGTAAGCCATTATGAGGAGTGGAATTTGAGAGGCACTGTCCTGAAGCCCTTTAAAAGGATGCTAAGTGTCACAATGGAGACTTGCAGTGCAGTGTGATCTGATCTGGGCTTAAAGGGAAGCAATAATGGCAATGTTCTGAAGCCTCAGATGGCCTGCTCACAAACTGTGCCTTGTTCAGGAAGCATCTGGGGTCTCCGAGAACACATCGCTTTAGTTGGATTAAAAAAAAAAATACTTTACCAGTGCTGGTTCCTTGCAGTTCAGACCAGGTGCAATTTGCTATTCTTGTTCAAACCAAGGCTATTTGCTCCCCAAATCTCATGCAATTTCAGAGACATAAATTGTGTTAGTAGAAAAACGTGAGTCAAATAGAATTTTTTTCTGTGTCCTAATAGACTCATGTTTATTGATAAATTGGTCATCAAGTACTGTGGCTTTCATGTTACCATGGATACGGCCCTGTGTTGCTACTGGGCCTCTGGGCTAAAGGTGTAAAAGCTGAACGGAAAGCTTCCTTTTAGCATTGATGGAGTTCGGTTTGCCATGCCACATTTGGTAATCTGGCTGTGTGATATTCTTCTCTATTCTTCAATTGCTTTTAACCCTTGAGTTGTGGACAATGATATTGGCTACAACATCTTAGTCATTCACTAGTGCTGCCCATTTAATACTTTTCATAATTCTATAAAGAAAATATTGTTATCATATCGTTAATATCATTGACATTTTATACAGGAAAATACTGAAGCTCATGGTGGCTAATTTGTCCAGGCTCACAAAGGAATTTATTTAGCATGTTAGAGGCAGAGTAAAATTTGGATACAAATGATCGAACAATTAAAAGTATTGAGCTATCAAAACTTTTTTTAATACAACCTCCACTGCTTCTTCATACCACTTTGGGCAGGACTAAAAAGATGACAGAAGAGAACCAGTTCTTTGTAGTGAGCCAGGCAGCTTTCAATCACCTTCAAAATATGTGGTGTGAGCTACAGAGATGAAGGAAAAGTGGCTTGGGCTGTGGGGCCCTGAGCTCATGAGCAGTGTCACCTTCAGGCCTTAGAGGGGCATCACATCAAAGGGAGCGAGTGGTGAGGAGATCGCTCTGCATGGTGGCTTGGAAACAAGATATTTTGATGTCTGTAATATTTACCAACTTTACTAAATGTACATAGGTTGTGATTTATTATTTTAAACATACACAAATCTATCTATTATATATTCTTCTGTCCTTACAAAAGATGAGGCCCTCTTGGCATATGAAGGGCCCTATGTTTTAGTTTTCAAGAATTCTGAGTCCTCCCTGGCCATTTCAGCAGGTAATAGCAGGCTAAGGAGCCAGACCTCTCAGTGAAAGCTTGGTGGTAGGAGGCAGGCAGAGGCATATGGATTATGGGAGTGGCTCAGGAACTGAACCAGGACACGAAGGCCCTAGAGGCAGGGCAAGTGCCTGACACTGCCTGACCCCAATGCCTCGCTCATGACATTACATATTTTCTAGCCAGGTCTGTCTAATGTACATGCAGCTGTCATTATACCCTCAGCTCATGGCATGTCTCTGCATTGCCCGTGGGAGTTCCAAGTATCAGAATCAGAGGTACATTCCTTTGGGTTTAAAATATTTCAGTGTTTGAAATTGAAATTATTCAAAATAAGTGTCCTTATAAGCAATCTCACTGTAAATTAGTATTAAGTATCCTGTATTTTTGAGGCCTAGGAGATACCGGTGAGGAAGAGGATGACATAAATTCTTGGTGTCTATTACGTGACAGCTAATATGCTATATATATTGTAATGATTACCACCTTGCTCAATCCTGACATAAAGAAACTGAAATTTAAAGAGGCCACACAACTCTAAATGGCAGAATAAGAGATTAGGCACAAGAAGACCTTAACCACAAATGAAGAGACAAGGGCTTTATTTATTTATTTGACTGAACCAAGGGTTGAACTCAGGCCCCTGTGCTTGCCAGGGAGGTGCTTATTCTACTGAGCCATCTCCCCGGCCTGAGACAAGGGCTTTACAGAAGTCAGCGATGTCATAGTTGTGACTTGGGCCATTCCTGATTTTCACTGTTCTCCACAACTCTAGTAAAATATTATTAATTCTCCTAATCACAAGGGACAGGGAAGAATATACTCTCATCGTATATTGTGTAAAAACAAAAACCATGAGTAATGAATGTATCTTTCCCTGGATAAGAAATAAAATTGGGATTAAAAGCCAAATGACACCTGAATTAAAAAAGAAAGTACCACAGAGAAAAGGTTTTCAGAACAGCTAGCAACAGATGGTTGAACATTATTGTTCAATTCTTTGAAGTACTTGAGTTTTGCTATGGTGTGGTTTGAAAGTTTTCCAGCAGAAAAGCTATTTTCTTTTAAGTGTAATGTTTGCAGTATTTTCTTTGCTGAAATAATGTGATCCTTAATGACGTCTTATATGACCTAAACTTTAAATAGACCCTATTATTTCAACTGACCTCATTTTTACTAGATTTTTCCAGGTCAGCAATGAACCATCAACAACTTCCTGCTAATTAATCCTACCTGCCCAGAAAGCTGTTAGCTTGTTGGTCTGTTACTCTTATCTAGCTAAGAGGAAGTTTTGCATGTACCAGACTCCCATAGTGAATAGTAAGGAACAAACTGAAATTTTGCAGTAAGGCCTAACATCTGAGTTTGAAAATGAAGAAACAGATTGAAAATTATAATGCTGCAATGTCTCTGGTGCCTAACATGCTGAAATTTGTGTATCATGACACAGGAATGGCTTGACAGTAGAGTCAGTAGCACAGCTACTCAGATCAGGAGTGACTCTCTGGGTGGCTGTATCAGAATACATGGCCATTTTAGCTTATAAGGTCACCTGGGAGGTCTGGGTTGACAAACAGTGGGGAAAAAAATCTTCACTAACTACTAGATTAGTTACCTCTAACTAATCCAACATTAGACTCATCTTTTTGAGTCTGAAGATATTTAGGAAGGTACTACTGAAATATAGCTTCAGCATTTTGTTGTCAGATACCTTACAGCAAAACCAGTGCCTCATAGGAGAGGACAGAGAGATGTTGTTAGAATGGATATAGGAGCCCCAGGAAGAAGAAAAATGATGAAACAGTAAAGCTGCTTTATTCAAAGGGCTCCAGAGTAGGGAGTTGCTGCTGGCCCTATCTAGCAATTTGTAAACGGGTTGTTTGAACATATGGGTCTTAACATGTTCACAGATTGAGGGTGGTGTTTGGTGTGTATAAAATGAAAAGGCTTATTATTAGACGGAGCCTCTTGTCAGCACAGTGTGAAGCTTCTCAGGTAAGGGCATGCTTTATAATGGAAGGATTTTTGCATCTGCTAATTGCCCATGACTTATGCCCTTTCTTTCCGAGGCAACATTTTGACTTTCAGTGATGATTTATTACAAATTTATTTTCTCATGAAGTAAAGCCCCATGTGCTCAAGGATGTTTGGATGAGAAGACTCATTAAGTTGGCCTTCAGTGAGAGAGAGAATTCTGTCCTGTTAGATGAAATAGGTCTTACACATGATCTGTAATCCAGTGAGCTAAGCATGTTTATGACTTGTTCTGTGGCAGTGATGCGCAATTTTGAATATGTTATCTAGCGGTGACTTTTACATTCAACTAAGCGGAACAGATTACATTTTTAAAAGTTCAGCAAAGGTAGAATCAGAAGCTCAGAAGACCCAGAACATTCCTCAGGAGTCAAAACTGAAGGATGAAGAATTCTGTATTTCCCTCTATGCATAAAACATGTTTAGAAATATGATAGATTGACTTTACTCCATTAGAATATGCCCACAATGCAGGAAAGCAATGCCCAGCCCACAAGTGAGCTACTGATGACCATCTTTTGGAAAAAATGGCTGGTTATATGTCACTTCCCAGTGGCAATGGCACAATCTTATTTTTTCCATTCATAAATTATAACATATGGGATGTAAACATAAGAATATCTAAAAATGAAGTAAAATAATTTACAGGACAATGCCTTCTCATTGTGTCATTTTGTAGGTGACTCTTCCATTCCCATGTATTGGAAGGAGTATGTACCCCACTCAGGCTCCACTTGTTTCTGCCTATTCCCATTTTAGGCCAAGGGCTTTTCTGATCACTATGCAGAAAACCAAAATCACTTCAAAGCATAATCTCCTGCTTGCATGAGCATAGGTGCGGGTAGTGGATACTGAAAGGAAAGGTGTGAAATATGCATGAAATGGTCATATTTTCTATTGTACTTTATTTTATTAGTGTTGTTAGTGAGGATTACTCTAATGACATCATCACTCTCATGGGTTGTGATCCTCCTGTTTGAAAAGCAGGGTTTCACACCAGCATTATCCTTTACCCAGATATCTTCAGTAGCCTATTGGCTTGTCTTACTCTGTTTTTCTTTGATTCCCCATTTCCATTGAGCAGCAAGAAGGATCCCAAAAGATAAATGTGGCATTCTTCTGCGCAAAGCTTTCAGTGGCTGCTTACCATAAAATTCAAGCTCCTCACCACAGCCTGCATGATCTGACTGTTGACTCCTCTACCAAATCACATGCCATCTCTCCCTTCCTCAACATGCTCTGGCAAGAGACAGCTTGTTTCAGTTCCTCCAGGACATCAGATTCTTTCCTGCTTGGGTACAAGTTGCTCCTTGTGCCAGGAACACTCTCCAACTTCTGCTGGTTGAGGGTAACTTATTTTTCAGTTCTTGTCTTTTTTTTTTTACACAGATGTCTTTTTTGACTACATTGGTTTAAGCAGGTCATTTCTTCTTATTATATGTTTTAGTCTATTTGTTGAAGCATTTCCCATATTTAGAAAGATGAGGAAACAATATTGCAAATTGTAAAGTTTGCCCCAGGGACAGGCAATATGAGATTCTGGAAGAAGGACCTATTGAAGAACATAGCATGGTCTTTGGATGCTGCACCTCCCTCGCCTTTGGTTCAAGAACATGAGTTTTGCAAAAGTGTCTTTATGGAACACGTCTTGCTTGTACTCACCATCTTTTCATTTTTCTTAGTGTTGAATCACATTAATTCAGAACATGCTCAAAATGTAAGTTTTACTGTGCTAAGAAAGGTAAAGAAAAGGTTTGGTTACACATAGGCTGGCAATTTACAGACTTCTGCTTCACAGAATTAGCGGTGGCAGTGACAATCAAAGTGCCACATCCTACAGAAAGGTAGCAGTCAGAGGAAAGACTCAGAGGCTGCTGGCAGAGCCAGATTTCTTGAGCTGGATATTCTTTGGAAGATTTCTTCTTGCTTCAGAACTTAATTAGGAGGTTTGATATGGGGTCTCCATCCTTGAACCATCTTTCTTTAGTTTTGAGGGTTTTCCTAATATGGAGATTATAGTGAATTTCCAAGCTTTGTACCAGGGAACCATGGTCAAAGTGCCTACACACAGCAGTTCCGGATCTGCCAGCTGATATTTGCAGAGCAGCAGCAGCTAGATGGAAGATGAAGATGCAGGATTTTTTTTTTTTTTTTTTTTTTTTTTTTTGAGCATAGGTGGTGCCAAGAATCGGTCAAGTTTGTTTGACCCTCAAGGTGAATGACCTGAGGACTCTTCAAACCTGCAGTTTGGAGGTCATTTGGATCCATGGGCCTGATGCCTACAATGAGAGCCACCTGGTTTCTATCCCCTACCTCTGCTTTCATTGGCCTCCACTTCTGGACATCATACGACACTGCAGTTTCTGTAGAGCGTGAGGTGGTTTTGGGTCCTACAGTATGCTAGGCATATTCTAAAGCACTTTTCTGTGCTGTAAGGCCTACTGAGCACATGCCCAGAGGCATGGTCACAGGCATGTTTACACACACTCAGAACTGCCCAGTGTGCTCTCTCAGCCTGGCCCTCAGTCACGACCTTCTGTTTATGCCTTCTCAGCACTGCATTTTGGAAGTGCCATGACATGAACATATGTGCAGCCTAGGTGCTTTTCCTAACAGTACCATCTTTAGGGTACCATACAACTGCTCAGAAAAGGTCCGTGTTGACTACTTGATTCTCTTTTCTTCTCTGAGTCTGAACTTTGCAGTGTTTCTTATGGCCCATGAAATGAAATATGGGATGTCTTTTGAAAGAACTAATTGCTATCAGTTCTCTGAGGAGAATCAATTTCAAGAATGAGGAAAATATATCCATCTCCAGGGTTTCTGCATTCAACCCTCTACCTCTGATTTAATCCCTTCAATTCAGAATAATCTGTTCAGCAGTTCCCCTGTCAGCTATTGACTTTTCTCAAGCAATGAATGGTACAGAAGATGTAGTATTAACTAAGGAAGCTTCACTGTGGGTTGAAGGAGCATGGATAGCTGAGATTTAGTGCCTCAGAACTTTTGGAACAAACCCAGTTTCTTCCTGGGGCCAAGTTGTTTCCAATTATAATTTATTTAAAACAAAATAAAGTGGCTATTTGGGGGCTAAGATTTGAACTCTTACCCAAGTCTTGATTAATCTTGATTTGTGAGCCTGTTTTTTTTTTTTTCTTTGTTTAAAGATTTATCTTAGTGTACAGCAATGTGCCAGATAAGAAATACAGAAAACAGAGGGAGTATATCAGCATTTATGGAATTTTTAAGGGTTATCTATTGTCAGGAAAAGAAGTCACATAAAGAGATTTCAAAAGCCAGGACATGAGAGGGATGGCCAACTCAGAAATGTGACTGTTTTAGGTATTTTGACAGCATAACATTGCTTAGATGTTGAATCAATTTATATTCTATATTATCTTTAATATATTAGAGTTTGATTCTATATTGCAATTAAATACCTAAAATACATTACATGTATCTATTTGCCAAAAATGACAAAAACTAAAACAAAAACAATTGAACAATACATAAAAAGACTTTGGTACTAAATGAAAGGGAAGTAGATTGGGGCCAGAGAAGAAGTGAGCTGATTGGTTTAGGTAAGAAGTCCCAGAAGAGACTTCAAGCTGAAGGCACTACATTTGAGAAGACTATGGTGCTTTGCACTGAGACACCACAACTGTCCACAGGATTTGAAAGAAACACATTCAACTTCACAAGATCAGAATTGATTGTATGCTTTCCATCAGTTGAGAAAACCCTTTAAGTAGAAGAGTATGGTGACATTTCTTTGATTTTGTGATTATTGAATTCTCTGTAGTTCATTTTACTCTTTAACAATGGCTACTAAAAGAGATGGAATGTCACCATTATGGAGGCTTTGTAAATAGAGCACTACTATACATCTGCGATTTCAGAAGAGCTAAAGATATTTCAAACAGAGAATTGCTTTGTCCTTATAAGTGTATTAGTTTTTATACCATTTACTTTGATTTTTTTTGTTTGGACTATATAATACCTACACTTAAATATCCTAAGACTAAGAACAGAAATCTCTGCACCAAAGATAGCTCAACTGTCTAGGCACCTGCCTGGCAAGCAGAGACCTGGGTTCAACCCCTAGCACTACTTGCCCTGTGGGCCCTGCTCCAGGTGCCCTGAGCCAGCTACAGAGTCTGGGCATGGTGGCACATGTCTGTAATATCTGCTGGGGAGGCTGAAACAGGAGGATCACTACAAGTCCAAACTGCATAGTGAGACCTGGAATCAAATTTATAAAATTGAAAAAAAGAAAGAACAGAAATCTCAGTGCAGATGTAGATATGCTTATCATTGTAGAACTTAAGTAGTAAGATAAAACCCTCATAGCAGAATTTTTAAAGACCAAGGACTGAACCTAGTGCCTCATATATACTTAGGCAATCACTCCACCACTGAGCTATATTCACTAGGCCTGGAAATGTTACATTTTTATTTTACATCCCACGTGTATAACTTGAAGCGATTAGTCATTATACATCATTTTACATCATCTAGAAACAGAATAGTGGTGGATCCTTCTGAAGTAGTCCAGAAACAGTGACATAACAATCGCAATAAAATCCTGTTAATCATGTATAACTGGGACCTCTGAAAAATGAGTCATCACATCATTGACAATTTAGAGGCTGCTTGCTAAAACATTAAAGCTGTCCATATTTTAACTGAAAATCATCCTCTTTAAGTAAAAAATAGAAATTTTATTAGCATTATACAGGACATATGTTGGTCATTTAGATTATTTTCTGGGTGCTTCCTAAACACTAAGGTTACTGTAGTGATCACAGCTTAAGGATTTATAAAGGATATCTATTGCAGTGGTTTTGGATGGCCCTAGTCTGACTCAATGACTATTTATCTGAATTACTGAATAGGGAGTGAGAAAGAAGATACATGCAGGGGAAAATGGGGGACGATATAGGCATGCAGACATTATTGTCCTCTTGATGTGGTTATATTGTCCAGAACCTCTAACCTCCACTACAACTCACAGGTTGTGAGTTATGTTAAGAGTTGAAAGGAACCAAAGAGTAGGGCAACTCATGTTTTAGTGCAGTACAAAGTGCAGCTTTTAAGGCCTTTAATATTAAATTAATCAACACAGGCATTCAAAATGTGCAGCACAAGTTCTACAGTAACTGTTTTGATTAAGTGTATCTTTAATTAAATTTAGAAGCCAACCTAAAATCCCCATTTTGCTACATTGAAACAAGAAATTTAACCAGACATCTGTTAAATGTCAGATAGATAAAATAAAACATTTAAGTAATTAGTTCAGTGTTCAATTTTTTAATTTCAATATTCGCTATCTTTAGACACAAAGTGGATTAGGAATTAGTCATAATTCAATTTGTTTATGAAGAAAATGTGACTCAAAATGATGAACTATCCAATGTGCAAAAGTATTATTACTTTCAAGTCAGAGATAATTTTATATCATCTTTGTATATGGTCTAGACTTGTAATATATGAAATAAAATACAATATACTATAAGTACAGCACAGTATGTTCTACCAGAATTTAAATTATTCTTAATGTTTTGTTTTTCTTATAGCAATATTTCAACTTCTTAATGTTCTTCTTGGGTATTGATTTTATTTTAAAACAGTGACAATGTAGCATTCTGAGCAGAGAAGGGACTCAATTTTTACATGTTTCCAAGTGTGAAGAGTGAACACAGTACAGTATCTCCTTCCAGTTTAAGTACTTTAACTTTGTCAACAATCCCTGTCTTCAGGGAATGTGGGTAATGCTCGAAAATGTCCTCAGGCTGGAGCAAATGATACACTGGAGAAGGCCCAAGATGTGTTCTGTACCTGTACCTTGTGCCCTATGTATACTGTAAACATGTGAGTTCGAGACCAGCCTAAGCTACAAAGTGAGCTTAAGGCCAGCCTGAACTGCATAGTGAGACCCTGTCTCAAAAAGACAAAAAAAAAAAAAAAAAAAAAAAAAAAACATGTACTAATAAAAAAGAAATGCAGGAAACCAAGAAATAGAAGCATTTCTCTTTTAACCCACCACAAAGCCACCCACTCATGTCCTCTGTGAGGTGCTGAATTATTTTCCACAAAGAATTCACAACTTAGAAAGTAGGATGATTGGCAAACTTTGTAACATAAGTTTGAAGTATTTTATTTTGACTACTAATTTTTAGGTACTTGGAATTTAACTGTGGGCCTTGAGCTTGCCAGACAGGCACTGTGCTGCTGAGCTATAACCCCAGCTCAAATTTGAAGTATGTTAATGAAAGTAGGTAGAAATTGAAGTCCAAATAGTTCCTAGCATGTTTTCTTTTCTCTTTTAATATTCTAATAGGGCTTTTTGTTAAGAAAAACTAAGAATGTGACTTGTTTCATGCGAATCAATCATGTACTTAAGAAATGACAAATTTCAAAACCTGAAGATACCTTACTGATCTGAATTTTAGAAGCTCTGTCTTCTTAATCAAGTGGCAGTTCAAACTTCTTTTTAATTACCAGTATTCCTGCTAGAGTACAGAGGTTCACTAGAAACTGATCTTTCCTAGTCTGAAGGTCAGATAATCCAAATACCAACATGTTTTATAGTTATTCTTCTCCTCTGTACTTTCTTTGTGGATCTCTCACTTACTGGTATCCTGAAGCAATCTCTTTTGATTGTTACTGTATTTTTTGGTTGAATTTTTTTTAGGGGAAGTTTGTGTTTTGTTTTTGGGGCTGAGGACTGAACACAGGGTTTCTAGGTTGCCTGGTAAGCATTCTATCGCTGAGCCAAATTCCAAGCCCCTGAAGCCTTCTCTTTTGGTAAAAAGTTAAAGTTGCAGTTTTCACATAGTATTGCTATATTAATTCCAGTGTCTTATTGTAACACCTTGTAGGCTGTCATTCATTTTTATATTTCCAGGAGTTTTAAGGTGGTCAGATTTGTTTTCCCAGAGTCTTGTTTGTAGTGAAAATGAAGTATCACTATCCTAGTAGCACCAAGAAAAATCTTTATATCTTACTTTTGTGTTATGCAAATACGAGATTTAGTATACAAAAATGATGCTACCTACATGTATGGTAGAGTCCACATATAATCTGAGTACGTGCCCTGAATGTTCAAGTGCTGAAAGCCTGCCCTGCAGTGTGGGATTGCTGAGGTGGTAGAAGTTTAAAGAGGTGCGGGATAGGAAGGTAATTGAGCCACAGAAGCGTCACCCTTGGAAGGGGCTAAAGCCTGTCTCTCTCTCTCTCTCTCTCTCTCTCTCATACACACACACACACACACACACACACACACACACACATACACACACCCCAACTCTCTTGTGGGTGATTTGTGATAAAAAGGGCAAGCCTGGCTCTTCTGTCCTTCTGACCTTCTTCTTCCCACGTTACCTCTTCTGCAAGTACCCCTGGCACCACGATGCTGAATGCCGTGTCATGACACAGGCGAGGGGGCTCTCACCAGAGGTCAGAAGGAGGGGGCCACCAGATCTTGGAATTTAAGCTTCCAAAATTGTGAACTAAATAAACCTAGTTTTCTGTATAAAATAGCAACAGAAAACAGACAACTAATCCACTGGCTGTCATTGTAAAGTACATCTTTGAAATGTTAAATCTTCACGTAAAAGAAATCAACTGTCCATGATCCACATATGGACAACTGAAGTTACAAAGTAAGAAATGGCTAAACATAGATCAGATGATCTTGACAGGGCTATAGGTGATGGACTTATTTTTTACGAGGTACACAAACATTTGGGGGCCAAACCCCTTTCAGAATTAAAGAATCATTTATTATATTCCTGCCCTCCTAGCCTTTACAAAGTCTCCTAAGTTCCACAAAAAAAAAAAAAAAAAAAAAAAAAAAATCAACATTTTCTTCAGAGCATCTCCACATTTTCAAGACTATAGGGAAGGAAGAAGTTGCAGTAAAATATTATAGCCTACTTATGTACCTTCAGTATGTGTATTTCAAGTTTGCCAAATGAATGTAACTTCTGCACGTTTCTTTTGTTTAGAATAAGAAAACCAGTCAGGTTATGGGATTTGCAACACTGAAACAGCAAGCTTTTCACAGAGACTGACATGTCAAAACAGGAAGAACTTCTGACCTAATCAGCACTAGTAACAGTATAAGGAAATACTGGCTAATCTTCGTGATGAAGAATTTTATTAAAGGAAAATCCGCATTGAGTTTAAGGGTGATGATGCAGGTCTGGCCAACAATATCTGTTAGCGACATACTGAATTTCCTTAACCCACTGATCTGTAAGCTTGAATAGTTATTTTTATGTGTAATATACTTTGAACAAGTGTACTTAACAATAATATTGTACAAAGTTATACTTAGGCCCAGCAAATAGTTCAGTGAATTAAAGGGCCTGCAAGCAGGAAAGGGGCCAGGGTTCAATCCCTGGGACTGCCATGCTGGCCCCGCCCCCAAGTCATGCTGACACAGCAACTGAGACTGGGTATGGCGGTCTGTGCCTGTAATCCCAGCTCTTGGGAGGTTGTAAACAGGCAGATCACAAGTCCAATCTGGTAGTGAGACCCTGAACACCCTGTAGACTGCTTCCTAAAACAAAAAACAACAACAAAACAAAGTTGTACTTAATAAGATGCTTAACAATAGGGTGACAATGTTCATAAGCCATTGACAGGTTGGAACATAAAGGACCCTCTGTGTAGCAAAAGGATTCCTTCCAACCAAGCTGTTATTGATCCTTTAAATCCACTTACACAGTGCAGCTCATAGAAAAGTTGCTGGCCCATAAGTAAATGTGTAACTTCTCCATAACTAGCTATATAAACATGGTGGCAATCAGAAGGCTTTCTTTCATCTATAAAATTTATTTATTTATTTATTTTGTCTTTTTTGAGACAGGGTCTCACTATGCAGTTCAGGCTGGCCTTAAGCTCACTTTGTAGCTCAGGCTGGTCTCGAACTCACAACAATCCTCCTGCCTCAGCCTCCCAAGTGCTGGGATTATAGGCCTGCACCACCATGCCCGGCTCCATCTATAAAATTTAGACTGCATACAAGTCAGAATAATTTTGAGGATAAAATAAGACAAGGTTGAGAAAAAGGACTGTGAAGTTAAAAAGTTAATTGTTTAATTACCAGTAACACTCAAATATTAAATTGTTATTCCAGATTAACCTGTAAATTATATGACATAGTATGTTGTCTTTTAGAAGCCCTAAATTAGCACTTATTTCCCTGAAGAAATATGGGAAGAATCATTACAAAAGCACCACTTCCCCTCAGAAACTTTGTTTCCCAAGTGAATTCTGACTTCGTACACGAAGCACTTTGATCAGCTGGACTCTGCTAACATCAACTGGACAGCAAGAAGCCCTCTAACTTACTGTGCAGTGAATTCCACTGCATGTGCACGACTGGAAAGGGAAAGCCGTGCTTGCAGAGCTCATCAACATTTGCTCTTCCGAGGAAGCTAACAAGGCCAGGCAGGGCGCAGCTCCTTTCTGACAGTGCCACTGCTCTGCCCGCGTAGAGTGCTGCTCCTCCCTGGTCACGCTGCTGCTGTGCATAGGACCATAGGGTGGAAGCTGTGGAAGGAGGAAACACAATGGAGAAAGTGTACAAGCTGCTTTGGAAAGACCAAGGCAGGGCATGATCATGAAGGGGATACTGCCTCGCAGGCCACGAGGGGGAGAGAGAGAGAGAGAGACGCTCTGGGCTGAACAGCACTCCTGGGACTGCCTCTCTTGTGGTATGAGCTCAGAAAAATAATTTTATGTTTATTTCCTACTTCCTCAGGTAAACCATTTATGAAAACATCAGAAGCAGAGAAAAGAGAGGGAAACAGCTCATCTCCAAACTCACCACTTCCCTGTGGGTTTCTCAAAAATATCCCTCCACAAGGCTGTTAGCTTGCTGCGGCCCAGTGCTGTGGAGGACACTTGGCTGGGGAAGCACTCCCATCAGCCCAGTCAGGTCGCGCCACATTCTAGCCCTCAGCAGATGCTCTGGGATAAAGCATGCTGGCCCTCCCTATCACATCAATCAGAACATCCAGAACATGGAAAGGGCAGCGCCACTTCAACTTCAAGTCAGAGGGCCAACTCCTAGAATTTAGTGGACTCCCAGCACTCAAGGAAGTCAAACACCTGCGTCTGATGCAAGGCTCTGTCCCTTCTCTTAGTAACTTAGCTTTCTTGTGCCCTTTTTCCTATTTGGAAAATGGGTATATAATATGTAAAGCTCTGATTTAAAAAAAAAACTTAAAAGAAATAATGTTTCTAAAACATTGAGATCACAGTGCTTGACATACAAGAAATTCAATAATGGAAACTACTATTAAGGTTGAATCTCTTATTTTACTAAGTTCAAATTGACCTGTTAAGATCAACATTACAAGTGCTTTATTCCCTACAAAATAAGGCTTTGCTTTAAAAATTTCATATAAAGAGGTTTTGCCCACTCAGAAGGCAATCTAGACCATCCAGGTTTCAGTTTGGTTGTGGTCTTAGGTTTACCAACTCACAACATTATACTAGCAGAGGTTTAGTTTTTTTTGTAAGTGGGTAAAAGTAAATTGTTTATCAGGTAGGTTCAGAAGCTAAGGCCTCCTAACTCTTCCCTCCAAAACCAAATCCATCTAAATTTAATGAACAAGTAAGAAATATACTGAGCAATATTTTGGCAGTGAATGTGTTTGGAAAATGTAGAATTTCTCATTCAATAATTATTTCCATTGTCTAGAAAAAACTGTAAATTAGGGCTGGGGAGATAGTTCAGTAGAGTAAGTGCTTGCCTGATGAGCTCAAGGTCCTGAGTTCAATCCTCAGTACTGAAAAAAAAAAAAAAAAAGTTAAAAAGAAATGGACCATTAGGGATCTTTGGGCTGGTCAAATAGCTTAGTGGATTGAAGCACCTGCTTAGGCAGACACAGGGGTCTGGAATTCCATCCCTGGGCCTGCCCTGCCAGCTCTGCCCCTGGTACACACTGAGATTGCAATTGAGACTAGGCTTGGTGGGCACCTGTAATCCCAGCTCTTAGGAGGCTGTAAACAGGTGGATCACTACGAGTCCCAGAGTTTGATCTGCTAGTGAGATCCTGAGCACCCTGTAGAACATTCCCTAATAAAAAAAAGTTAAATAAATTAAAGAGTAAATTAATGCTTGTAATTTTTTTTTTTTTTTTTTTGTATTTCAGGAAAGGATCTACAGGGTGTTCAGGGTCTCATTCTACAATGGGCTCATAGTGATCTGCCTGTTCACAGCCTCTCAAGAGCTGGGATTACAGCAGTGTGCCACCACACTCAGCCTCTTTCAGTGTACCCCCAGGGGCGGGGCTGGCACAGCAGGTCCAGGGATTGAATCCCTGGCCTTTGTGCCTGCTTGCAGGTGCTTTAATCCCCTGAGCTATTTGGCCGGCCCTAACACTTGTAATTGCAAAATCTGCAATTTAGTGTAAGCATGAACACATTTCCTCAGAATGTGAATATTGTGTCTGAGTGAAGCCAGAACGGTGGACAACCTTTGCCTTCATTCAACACTGTGCATCAAGTTGTAACAATACATTAGGTGCACATGAATCCAAAGGTTAAACTGCCCACCCAGACTGCTAACCATACAATATCCCAGATGTTCTAGGGCAGGAGGCAGTTGGGATCTGGATTATGACTGGAGAAGAATGATTTCCTAAAAGTGTAAGGAAATATCCACCACAAAGCGCTGACAGTGAGAGGGAAATGATGTCGTTCCACAGTTGCTGGGACACATCTTTTCCGAGCGCAGGGCATCACACAGCAGACCTCTTGTGTCTAACTTTATTCTCTTCTTCCATCTTTGTGCCGAACATTTTTATTGGGAGCAGCTGGATGAAGAAGGTAGCCCCTGCTGAGGAAAGGGTCCCCCCTTAGAAAACCAGGCTGCACTGGCTGGTGGGGTAGTGCAAACCAAGGCTGGGCCTTGGGTCAAGATCACTAAGCAGCTTGTAAATCAATGGGACTCATCTCATCTGGAAGGAAAAAAAAATTAGGGCATGAGCAGATGCTCAGCCATTCAGATATTTTCAACTTTATATTTTATATTGTGAGGAAAAGCTAAAATGAAGTACAAAATAATGACAGTGGAGCTAAGTCCTTGTTTTTTTTCTTTTATGGTGCAGACTATCTAATGTATGATCAACCCCTTCGGCCTTATTTTGAGAAGCCAAAAAATTCCTATCAGCCTTTGTGGAAGTATTTTAAAAATTTTCCTTTCGAAACCTTTTTTGCTATCTGTGCTTGCTATGGTTTTCAATCAGAAGATAGTGCTTCAGCCACGTATGTACTATTCTCCACAATAAAAACTAACACACATTCAGTTAAGTAAACTCTGCTCAGGACTTGATTGCTCCATCTGTGGTAGCAGTTGGGCTAGTTTCTAGGCCTCTTGGTTTCCCTGCTTCTGAATCACTATGACATGGGATAGCTTCTTCCCGAATTTAAGGTCAAAAGCCATGCTCTCTGTAAAGACCTTTTTAGCAGAGTATGGACCCATAGTGCTCAGTAATGTTGTGGGCCTCACAAACTTTACTATCTCAAAATCCTCTCATTCTTTATGCTTATCCCTGTGTGGATGACGACCCCCAATCTTGGACAACTAAAGACCGTTCACTCTTTTGCAAGATCCATGGTAACGACGCTGCCCTCTGGATTTGTTATCGCGTTGTGGCCAACCCACCACCCCTGGGCTGCAACTCAGCTGTCTCCTAGCAGGGATGTAAATGAACCTTAATTATGTACCAGCGTGACACACTTCGTAAACTTGGGGAGATATCATTCTTTTTTTTTTTTTTTTGTCTTTTTGAGACAGGGTCTCATTATGCAGTTCAGGCTGGCCTTAAGCTCACTTTGTAGCTCAGGCTGGTCTCGAACTCACAACAATCCTCCTGCCTCAGCCTCCAAGTGCTGGGATGTAGTCATTCTTAAACTCACGTTGGTATCTTACACAGAAGAGCTCAAATACACACACACACACTCACTCACGCATGTGCACGCGGGATGCCTTCCTGTGGGGATGGCGGGCAGGGGAGCACACGGGCGAGCCTGCAGGGAGGTGGGGAGTTTAGGGACACCATGTAGTAGGGCTCACTTCTCTTCTCCAGGCTTAAAGCCCAGCACTGCTGGGCCCGGTTGCGGCCCCTGGGGTTCAGCCTGGTTTCCGGGTTTGGAACCCAGTTCCGCGGGGCACCGGCAGGGGGCGGCGTAGCTATGCAGTCCGAGGAGCCTAGGCCACCTTGGCCGGCCACCGCCCCCATCCCCCACCCCCCGAAGCCCCGCAGCTCTGGGGTTCCCGTCGAAACACCCCGAGCTTACATGGGGCCCTTGGCCAAACAAGGCCTCGCGGGCTGTAGACCGAGGGGCTGAAAAGAGGCACTGGGCGCGCAGCTGGATCGGGAGAGCGGGCGCTTTCTAGTAAACGGGGCGCGGATGCGCGTGGGCGAGGGCGGGCCCGTGACCCTTCCCTGCGCGCGGCCCTGGCCGGCGGGGAGTCTCCGCAGCCTCCGACCGTGCGTTCACGCGCCGTGGGAACAGCGCACTCACATTCCTGCCCACTTGTGACGGGCGAAGCCCGGCGCGGGAGTCTCCACCGCCCGCGCTCCGCCGGGCCGACCCCCTCCCCCGCAGCCCGGCCGGCCTCGCCATTGGCTGCGGGCCCGGGCGTCACCCCGGCGCGCGCCGGCCCCACGCGCTCCCCGCCGCTCGCGCGCCGCAGACGGCGCCGCCCCCGCGTCGCCCGGGGCTCGCCCCGAGTTCCTCAGGGCTTCCCGAGGATTCCAGAAACGAAACCGGCGCTCTGCGAGCCCTTCCCCCGCCTGGGCCCGGCGCGCGCGGCGCGGGGCTCGGGAGCAGTGCGGCGACCGGACGGGCGCGGCGTGCGGGCGGCCCCGAGAACCCCGGTGTGCGCACCCCACTTGCGGCTCGCCGCCGAAAGTGGCGAGAGTTTGATGCTTAGGAGTTTCTACACTTATGCGACCGTGGTCCTGGTTTTCATGGGGTGCGGAGGGCCTTCTTGGGGGACAAGCGGGGCGTCGAGCGCGCACCCCTCCGGCGACCCCCGCCCGCTGCCGGGCGGCCTCCCTGCCTCCCTCCTTACGCGCGCTCCTCAGTGCCGGGGCGCGGGCGCGGGGGCGGGCCCTATGCAGATGAGGGGGCGTGGCCAGTGCGCCGCCTCGGGCCCCGGAAGCCCGGTATAAAAAAAGTCCTGGCTCGACTTCCCCGCTCAATCGCCGAAGCGAAGCTCGAGGCGCGGGCAGAGCGGGACGCGGAGGCACCGAAGCCGCCACCGCCGGGACCGCTGCAGCTGGGCGGCAGGGCGCGGGCGGGGCGTGGGGCGCAGTGCGGGAGCCGGGCCGGACGAAGTCGCCGCGCCGCTGCTGGGAGCGCACTCGCGGCTCCTGCAAGTGGGGTCGCCTCTCGCGCGCTCGCTCGCTCGCTCCTAGAAGGGGCGGCCGCCTCCAGGTGACACAGACGGGCCTCTCGCTTGCGCTTTCCGGATGCATCCGCGATACTTTTGGTGCGGGGCTGTCCTGCGGGGCGCGGCGCGGGGTCGGGGCCGAGGGCCGGGGAGGGAGCCGCTGCGCGGAGCCGCAGGCCGGGCCGCGGCCGTCGGGGAGGCTGAGCGCTGTGCCCCCGCAAACGTCGCCGCTTCCCGTCCTCACGCGCGCCGTCCCTGTCCCTTTCTTGCAGGACTGACCAGGGCCAAGCGCCGCTCGCCGAACACTACATGGCAGAGGGCGAAGGGTACTTCGCCATGGCCGAGGACGAGCTGGCCGGAGGCGCCTTCATCCCTCTGGGCGGCGACTTCGGCGGCAGCGGCGGCGATTTTGAGGGCAGCGGCGGCGACAGCTTGGGCGAACACTGCTTGGACTACTGCGACGGCCCCACGGCGCACTGCAACGTGCTGACCTGGGAGCAAGTGCAGCGGCTGGACGGCATCCTGAGCGAGACCATCCCGATCCACGGGCGCGGCAACTTCCCCACGCTGGAGCTGCAGCCCAGCCTCATCGTCAAGGTGGTGCGGCGGCGCCTGGCAGAGAAGCGCATTGGCGTCCGCGACGTGCGCCTCAACGGCTCGGCCGCCAGCCACGTCCTGCACCAGGACAGCGGCCTGGGCTACAAGGACCTGGACCTCATCTTCTGCGCCGACCTGCGCGGGGAAGAGGAGTTTCAGACTGTGAAGGACGTGGTGCTCGACTGCCTGTTGGACTTTTTACCCGAAGGAGTGAACAAGGAGAAGATCACACCGCTCACGCTCAAGGTAAAGCTGCCGGGGCGGTCGGGCCCCAAGCGGGGACGCGCGTGCAGCCGGCGGCGGCGGCGGCGGCGGCGGGCGGAGGGCCAGCGCCCAGCGCTGCGGCTCTGCTGCCTTCCTGCGCCCCGGAGCGCTGTATTTCTTTTTGTTTTTCTCAATGAGTGACGCGAGGTGCGCGGAGGTTACAGAGTGTTTTAGAGTAGTTGGAGCTTGGGAGCCACAACTCTTCTCTAGCTTCCTCTTCTGTCCTCCCTTCTCTTCCTTCCCCTTGTGGTTTAACTCTTGGCGTTCCTCGCTGGAATCTTGTGCGGAGTGGCTTCTGATAGGTGGAAGGATGAAGTGATGTAAATAGTTTTGGGGGGCCACTTAATGATCTAGTCTTTAGCAAAATAGCAGCCTGAAGCAGACTGAGTCTATGGGTTTTTTATTGTACTGGAAAATGTGAGTGGATCCCATAGCTGCTTTCAGCTGACTCTCTGTGGTAAATATATTTGGTGGCTCTCTGTGTTCATATGTTAAGGGTATCGTTGTAATGCGCCCTCCCCCACACGCACACAAGTTTTAAGTCACAGTTTATATATAATTAGGAAAATTGGTGGCAATTTAGTTCATACTTGATTAAAACTGTGGAGCTATAGAATATCACCAAAGGAACACCAGATATTGATTGATCACACTGATTGCTTTAGGGAGAAGTGTCTGGGGACAAGGCTGAGAGGAAGAACAACTCAGTACCGGACACCCCAGGGTGTCTTTTGAATATTGTGTGGATATTAGCGTATTAGACCATTTTCCAAAAAAAAAGTACATTTTGAAAGTCAGACATGACAACACAGTATCTTGGTACTCTGTTTCGTCTGCCCAAAGCCTCAAACTATTACTTCCAGTTTCTTTCTCAGACAGTAAAACTGCTCGTTAAATCTATTTTTTTTTGTTCTGTTTTCAGAAGACTGTTTAAACCTGTAGGTAGTGTTTTGCTGAAACTTGACAAAACAAAAGGGAAATAGCAAAATAATTCGCAGCTGTAAAGAGGATGTATTTATTTACTGTTTTTTCTCTAGGTTTGCTCATTTTGTTTTATCTTTTAAATTGTAGGAAGCTTATGTGCAGAAAATGGTTAAAGTGTGCAATGACTCTGACCGATGGAGTCTGATATCCCTGTCAAACAACAGTGGCAAAAATGTGGAATTGAAATTTGTGGATTCCCTCCGGAGGCAGTTTGAATTCAGTGTAGATTCCTTTCAAATCAAATTAGACTCTCTTCTCCTTTTTTACGAATGTTCGGAGAATCCGATGAGCGAAACCTTTCACCCCACGATCATTGGTGAGAGCGTCTATGGCGATTTCAACGAAGCCTTTGATCACCTTTGTAACAAGATCATTGCCACCAGGAACCCCGAGGAGATCAGAGGGGGAGGCCTGCTGAAGTACTGCAACCTCTTAGTGAGGGGCTTCAGGCCAGCCTCTGATGAGATCAAGACTCTCCAGAGGTATATGTGTTCCAGGTTTTTTATTGATTTCTCAGACATTGGGGAGCAGCAGAGAAAACTGGAGTCCTATTTGCAGAACCACTTCGTAGGCTTGGAAGACCGCAAGTATGACTATCTCATGACCCTACATGGAGTGGTGAATGAGAGTACAGTGTGCCTGATGGGACATGAGAGAAGACAGACTTTAAATCTTATCACCATGCTGGCCATCCGGGTGCTAGCTGACCAGAATGTCATCCCTAATGTGGCGAACGTCACATGTTACTACCAGCCGGCTCCCTATGTAGCGGATGCTAACTTTAGCAATTACTACATTGCACAAGTTCAGCCAGTGTTTACGTGCCAGCAGCAGACGTATTCGACTTGGCTACCCTGCAATTAACAATCATTTAAAAATGTCCTGTGGGGAAGCCATTTCAGACAAAATAGAAAAAAAGAAAAAAAAAAAAAAAGGGAGCAGCCCAGCCCTAGTTGGGGTGTCTTTGTACAGTGATGGTGTGCTCCTGGTTTTAAGCTTGGCAAAGTTAATGGGTCTTTCCTTTGGTATGGGAGCATGATCTATAAACCATG
The DNA here is from genome assembly GCA_004027165.1 of Ctenomys sociabilis. Classification (NCBI taxonomy): domain Eukaryota; kingdom Metazoa; phylum Chordata; class Mammalia; order Rodentia; family Ctenomyidae; genus Ctenomys; species Ctenomys sociabilis. The sequence continues at coordinate 90,743 of PVKA01001280.1, forward strand.
ACCCTCTTTAACTGTCCCCCTTTCTCCTACTCAATTGGACTCTACTTGGAAACAAAAGAGGCCTGTCATTGAAGGCAAGCAGGCTCTCTTTAAACGGGAAAAATCCTTGATGACAATATGGGTTTGCAGTAACTGCTCCCATAGCTTTGCCATGGTGGGGAAAAGTGGTGGAAAACCTTTTAGGGTGGATTCATAAGAAGGGAAAAAACGGAGGAAAGTGTCCCACCCCACCTTGTTTATCAGTGCAGGAGTTCAGATAGTAACAATACAGAAGGAAGGGGAACTCCACCATTGGATTATTACCTGAAGCCCATAGGGAGTGCTGTGTGTAGAATGATCCTGTTGGACTAACAGAAACAGCTTGCTCCGAATGGACAGTAGTGGGTTGGTGCAGTTCTCATAACAAACAGCAGAACTTGTGATGACACAATCCATTAATTCCAGCTGTGTACATAGCTTGCATTTTTTAAAATGTAAAATGCAAGCAAAAACAGCTGTAGTGAAGAAACTATGCTCAAGGACCAAAGATTTAACAGATAAAACTACCCAAGTACAGAGACGGAGAATATAATTATTATATTTGTTACACTCCAGTATCCATCAAAGTGCCTGTTGCTTCCTGAAAATTTGAAGTGGAAAATTATTTTATGGTTTAATAATTTTATTTTATCAGGGACTCAGAAGAAAATAAAACAATATATAAGCTTGTGAATGGTGGAAGAAGTGCCCTATTTTTTCTTGACAAATACTTGTATAAAGCTGACGTTGGTGTGATGTTTTCATAGGTACACATGTATATTGTGTGTACGTATGTATACGCGCTATATGTGTATAGGTACACACTACGTTGACTATGATCTAGAACAGTGTATCAAATAGGAAATGTTGACATACTGTGTGCTTTTATGTGTAGGATGACATGAAACGTGGGCATATTGCAATGATGAATTAAAACCCACATCTAAACAAATTAAAGCAAACAAGGGGGAAATAAGTAATATATTTGATAAGAACAGAGATTATACATTTATGGTGAGGTTTTTAGGTTTTTTGTTTGTTTGTTTTTGTGAGCCAGAAAGTTCCACAAATGACAGAATGTTTGGCAGAACACTTTTTAAAAAAATATTTAAACTGCTATTTGGAAAATTTGAGCCCATTATTTTTTCTGTTTTAAACAAATGTGTACCTCCATGGTATGTAATCTTTGTTTTTTTTTTTTTTTTTTGTCTTTTTGAGACAGGGTCTCACTGTGCAGTTCAGGCTGGCCTTAAGCTCACTTTGTAGCTCAGGCTGGTCTCGAACTCACAACAATCCTCCTGCCTCAGCCTCCCTACTGCTGGGATTACAGGCAGGCGTCACCCCACCCGGCTTATGGTATGTAATCTTGTGGATCCTGAATCAATGGTAGGCTACCTAAATCCCTAACTGCTAAAAATAATTTCTGGTGATCTGAACACTACTTATAAATATTTAAATGAATTTTTAAATGAATGCATTCCGCATTTTAGTACCACTAGAATTTAGTAAATGTGAAGTGACCCTTTCTAAAGAGTATTTGCACAATGCATAAAGTTTATATATGAGATATATATTATATATAACATTTTATAGATTTATGCCAGTGTGAAACATCTTTGATCTGGTTGTCTAACTGCATTTAAATATTTAGTACTGTATGTTAAATTTAATCACTTTGCTTTAAATCAAACCCAACTTTATTTTCTCTTTTCTAAGAGACCAGGTATACCCTTGTGAAATGAACTAACATTCTTTTAGTTTGATCACAGCTAATCCTAAAACCACCCTTTTGCCCACCCCTCTCTCTCTCTCTCGAGGCTGGTCTCTGAAAATGCATTTGTTAGAATTTACACATAAAAAACACATAATCCCCACCAACCCCTTTGGAAGACTGCCTAGTATGATAATTCCATGAAGACCCAACCAGAAAAATTCTTGTCATTAAGGAAGGAACAGGGAAGAAAATAGCATTCTACTATTGGCAGTGTAATTTGTTTGTCTGCAATCTGAGCATCTTTCAGATGCTAAGTACTGCAGTAATCCAGGTTAATCTGTCTGGATAGCTTTTGTGCATCTTTCTTTGAAGCCTTAACGGAAACCTGATTGCTGTAGCAGCTTCCTGATGAGTTTTGTCAGGGCTGCCACTCACTGTTTTCTAGGGAGCTCTTCTCCCATGCTGGCACAATCTCCCTCACCCCCAGCCCTGGGTTTGAAAAAATCAATTGCAGAGTCCTAGAAAACATTATTCAGCATGCAGATAAGCCTGGCACTCACCTGCCCCAGACCAGCACTGCTTGCTTGGCAATTTGCAAGTTTTCTAGAAGAAAACAAGGCATGCTGAGGTACAGTGGAGCAGCTGCAGATCTGCTTTCTTTTCATCCCAACTTGACAAATGAGTTGTCTACTATTTTTTTTAAAAAAGAGTTTGGAAGTATGGCTCTTCCACAGCAGCAACCTGCTGTTAACTTAGGACAGGTTTTTGCTGAAAGGAGCCTATTTTGAAAATATGCTTTTCATTTATTTTCTCTAGTACTTATATTCTTTTCTTGCTTATTTCAGGGTTGGTAGCTTAGTTGATATCTGGCATTCAGTTAGAACAGCATATATGCTACAGTTTTCAGCATTTACTTTGATACTTATATAATTTATTTCTGTTTTGTGTGTACTATAGTTCTGTGCATACATAGTTGAATATGTAGTATGATACATGTCTCTGTGGATGTGTGGCCTCAGTATTTGAATGTGTGGTGAGATCTGTGTGTGTAGGCCAGAAAGAACAGCTCTCAACTCCCCATCAGTGCCTGTGATTGGTTTGCTTTTGTGTTATCTGGCCTAGTGTGCTGTTACTTCGAAGTAGGAAGGAGTCTTTTGCTCCTGGAAGCTCCTCTTACCTGACCAGTCTGGCTCACCAGAGGACACTTACTTTGTAACATGCCTTCTTAAAAAAGTTTATTTCATCTTTGGCAAATCCAGCTGCTTCAACAGCTCCTCACATGATGGACTTTGTCCTTCCTGGAGTGGATTGAGGATGTGCGCACTTTGGTACCTGGTGGCCTATTTCAATGTGGGTCCAAAGAAGGCAAGAATGGAAGAGGTTTGTGTACCAAGCCGAGAAGGAAATGAAAGAAATGAACGTACTGTTTCTACCATCCCTTTCTGTTTGCTTATTGTTGGTTGCTTTACTGTGCATAAGGTTGTTAAATATTGTGAACTATTTTGTAAATGAAATGTATTATGTTGAAAGCTGTCGAAGCCGTCAAATATAAGCTTTTTTTTTGTTGAAGATGAAGTGTGTTATATGAAACCAAAAAGTAAAAAAAAGTGACTTCATATATAGCACTTATTTGAATATAATCTTTCTTTAAGATTTCTTTTAGCATAGCCTTTTCAGTGCTGAGAAAGAATCTCTATATAATATTTTATTATAATACTGGCTTGCTAACAAAGTAAAGGGTCAAGGTACAAAGTGGGAAGATGTCAAGGAAACTGGAAAGACTTGCTGCAAAGCTTTGCAGAATAAAGGAGACTCTGCCTGCTGCTGTCTCTCCTCTCACCTCTACAACCATTGCCTACTCTGAGGCATCCTACTGCAGCAAGCTGCACCTTGGGTCACTTCCAGAATATTATGACTGTAGTGTGTCACAGGCAGAAAAGGAGTTGACTGAAAATGGACTCTTGAAAACTGACAGATTTAAATCAGTGCTAGAGGGAACAGATTGTGAATTTTGTTTACAGCATCCAATATTTGGATTTTTTTTTTTGTAAATAAAAAGAAGTTATTTTTTTCTATGGATTTGTGTCTGCTGTTTCTGGTGTTTTGCCCTGACTAAAGAGGGTGTCTTCTGGGGCCCAAATAATGTCCATTAGGAAGCATGGGACAGTGTACACAAAAAAACAGCCTTCAGGAACAATCTGGTCGAGCCCAGAATGAACAGGTCAGGCTTTCAGCTAGCTCTTCTCTGACTGACTCAATGAGCCTCAAGGGATTTGGGTGATAGGTGCTAAGCTTTTGTGCATGAGTTTAGCAGTGCTCAGTAACACAGAACACAGCTGTTGTTCACTATCAGCAGAGACCCATGGCTCTGTACTTCAAGGCTCTAGGAGTTCTAACGAGGGCTTACTTTTCATGAGTAATGCAAACCCTGTGGTGCTATCATTGATTACACATGCATTATTTGTTTGAAGTGCTCTCAGGTTATTCAGAGTGTTTAATTCAGGTAAAACAAGTATTTGTAGCCAGGAATTGGAAAGGGAAGTAGAGGGAAAAACAATCCAAGGATCTTGTACACTGCAGCGTATGTGCACACGTTTGCATGTGCTTGATACTAAGATGTCAAGCTTGTGGCTGGCCTTTAGTCTCACCTGTTCAAATTGCTAGAAGGTGCACAGTGTCTGCTAATTACACTTCTGTATTTCTGAAGACTTTCTCAGCAGTTGTATGAGGATTAGGGAATCCAAAATGTGCTTCTGGTTTTAAAACCATTGAAAGTGTTGGTGCACAGAATGTATGTTTGACATTGTTTCTGTGAAAGAACTACTCCTGATATTAAATGGCACTGTCTTTCACACATAAAAACATGAGATAGTTACTTGGTTTGATAATGGTATCTGTCATTCTTTTCCTTTGTTGCAAACTTTTCATTCTAAAATTTATCTTTGATCATAACATACTTCCTTTTAATCAAAGATTGAATAAAGATGATGAATATAGGGCTAGGGAGATAGCTCAGCAGAATCTGGCAATTTCAAGATCTTGAGTTCAATTCCTGGTACCACAAAAAAGAAAAAAAGATGATTAATATTAAATTCTCCTAGATTGGATATCTGCTTCCATTTCTAGTGAATTACCAAGCTACACCTAAGTATAAACAGAGACACTATTCACTCCTTTCCTTAGGAACCCCGATCCCTAAGCATTAGGTTCTTTGCATAAGACAAAGGACAAACACCCAAAAATAAAAAAGAAATTAAAATGAGAGCTTTTAAATAAATTCAATATGTTTATAAATTGTCACTACCTTGTTAAATTTTGTAATTAAAACTAAAGTGTTTCTGATACTTAAACTACAATTTCCTCCCTACTACCAAGTTTGAAGTCAATGATGTGAATGTCCTTCAGTCAACTGGTAGAAATATTCAGGCAGGAGAGGGGCAAGGGAAGTGGTCAAACTTACAGTGGCTTTTACTTAGCAAGACCTAGCTCTTCCTTTCTAATACCATAGTCTAATAAAAGGAACCGGGGTTCTTTGGGTGAAGTAGCTGAATGTAAATCTAGGGTCAGAGAAGGAAGCCTACAACACAAACCTGAAAAGTCTTGTAGTTTTGGAAAGCAAGGGTATATCCAAAAAAAACAAAAACGGAAAGATAAAACTGCAACAGTGAGGAGGAGGGACATCAGAGGGACATGAGAAAACTGAGAGCATTAAAGCAGAAACAACTTGGGCTTCAAAATAAATAACTGGCATTAGATTACAACACAAAGTATAAAATACTCTCATGCATCAACAAATGATATCAACACTTACATCAGTGAATGCCTGAGTACATAAGAAGGCAAAGAGGCACATTTCCTGGCTGGAATTCCAAATAATCTGTGTACATACTGCCCCCTCAAGGAGTAGAGATTAACTACTGTCATCTGAACTGTGAGCTACACAGAGTGACTTCCTTTTAGAGAGCGCAGTAGCTGTGTAGGAAGAGGGAGAAGACAGTAGTGCACCAGGGTGGAAAACTAAGCAGCACTCCTCAGCTATGCGACCAGGGTCAGCATGATGATTGTGAAGCCATGATGGCAGCGGGTTCCTTTGTATGAAGTGACAAGGATGGCACTTGACACCAGCTTAAACTGAGGGGAGTCTTATAACATACCAAACGGTATTCCTTGCATCATCAAAACAAGGAAGTCTGAGAACTTCTATAGCGAAGAGAAACCAAAGAAATGAACAACAAAATGTAACATATTTGGGATGAAGATTCAGGAACAGAAAGCCATATTGGATGAAACCTAAGATACTGTGAATGAAGTATTATTGAGAAAGTAATTTTTCAGTACTTGTTTATTGTAGTAAATGTACCATATTAAGATAGAATGTCAGTAGCAGGAGAAACTATGTGAGTTTTATGGAAATTGTATATTTTCATGCAAATCTAAAACTGTTCTTTCAAAACTTAGTGAAAATGAAGACTTAGTGACCCTTCTAAGCAACTTCTAAGGAATGAATATCTTTGTAAAAATAATAGTGAATTTTATTTATTTATAGCCTTGAACTTGAAAGTATTAGGGGATTTTATGAAGTAGTGAAAGTCAAATGATGTTTTTTACTAAGCACTTTCAGAGAAGCTTTGTCTACACATTTTAGGGAGAAGGAATGGGATTGAAGAAAACTGATTTTGTAGGCAGTGCCTTTCTGTAGAATAGGGATAGGAATTAACAGTCAAAAACTTTTGAGGAATGACATGTTTTACACTGAAAGACTCTAATATTTAAGGTAGTGCTACAGCAAATTATTGTTTAGTATAAATAACCACTTCCATAATTTATGTATTTAGCTCAGCCTATCTTTTAGCATTACATGTTTTCTTAGTGGACATGTATTTAGATTTACTTTTTAAAGTCAATTGCTACCATCTTTTTAAAGAGAAAAAGCAAATAATAAAAACATGTTAGGGAAATGCAATGGGGGTTGAAGAAAACTGATTTTATAGGCAATAAAGGGCCAGCCAAATAACTCAGCCAAATAGCTCAGTGGATTAAAGTGCTTGCAAGCAGACACAAGGGCCGGGGGTTCAATCACTGGGCTTACCATGCTAGTTCAAACCCCAGGGAGCACTAAGACAGCAATTGAAACTGGGCATGGTGGTGCACACCTGTAATCCCAGCTCTTGGGAGGCTGTAAGCAGGTGGATCACTACGAGTCTGATCTAGTAGTGAGACTCTGAGCACCCTGTAGATCCTTCCCTAAAATACAAAAAAAGAAAAAAAGGAATAATAATAATGCAGATCAAAACGAGAATAGAAAATTACCAATGGTTCTTATATTACATATATTTATCTCCAAAGTTGTTTCTCAGATTTTAAGATATAGGAATACAAAACTGATCAAACCATATAAGCCAAACATTTCCTCTCAATGAGCTAACATAATTTTATAGTATGATTATCTTAGCTATGTTGTGTATATATGTGTATTTCTTAACTTTCACCATCACACTTGTTCTTTCCTTTTGAGCAGTTTCTTTCCCTTTCCCAATATCTATTGTGTATTTTGGAGCTTATTTACTCTTTCATCTTCTTACAGAAGGGAGACAATATGATGTTTGCTCATGAGTCTGATTTATTTCACTTATGAGTATGATCTTGAGTTGTATCCACTTACCTACAAAAGCCTCAAGTATAGCTTAGTAACACTCAACTGTATAAAATGCCACATCTTTTTTATATCTATCCCTTGACTGATAGGCTTTTGGATTGTTTCAAAAATTTAGCTATGACAAATTGAGCTGCTACATACTTGGGTACTCTTATAACTCTGTGATATGATATTTTTAATTCTGGGAATACCCAGAAGGGGAACACCTGGGTCAAATGGGACTTTTTAATCCTAGTTTTTTTGAGGATGCTCCTCACCGATTTCTTTTTTTGCCAGCTCAGCCCACCCTGAGGGCGGGGCTTGCACAACATGTGGTGCAGGAAACCAAATGTAGTCCCCAGCATCTGCTTAGGTTTGCCTAAGCAGGTACTTTATACTACTGAGCTATCTCTCCAGCCCCTCCACACTGATTTTTTTTTTTTTTTTTTTTTCTGCACAGGGTCTCACTGTGCAGTTCAGGCTGGCCTTAAGCTCACTTTGTAGCTCAGGCTGGTCTCGAACTCACAACAATCCTCCTGCCTCAGCCTCCCTAGTGCTGGGATTACAGGCATGCGCCACCACGCCCGGCTCTCCACACTGATTTTAAGCACCTGCACCAGTCTACTCTCCCACCAACAGTGGAGAAAGGATTACTTTCTCCAACAGCCTCTCAAGCATTTGTTATTGATTGATTTATTGATGATAAGCCATTTTTCCAAGGTGAGATGGAATCTCAGTGTTATTTTAATTTGTGTTTCTCTAATGACCAATGATGCTGAAAATTTTTTCATACAATTAGCTGCCATTTGTATTTCTTCAAGAATTCATATTAGTCACCCATATTTGGATTGGGTATTTGAATTTTGGAATTCTGATTTTTTTCAATTTTTTATATGTCTAGATAGAAGCCCTTTGGTCTGAGGGGCAGTTGGCTGATAATTTTTTTCTGTTTTGTGGATTTTCTTTTTCACTTTGTTGCTTTATTTTGATGTGAAATATATTTTAATAAGATGAGATTGCAGCTGTGTATTCTTTGAAGTACTTCCTATGTAGTTTGGTTTCTGTTCATAAACTCTTTTTCTATCCCTGTGTTTTCAAGTTTTCTATCTACTTTCTCTCCCAGTAGGTTTAGTGTTTCTGTTTTCATAGTTAAATATTTGATCCATTTTGCCTTTAATTTAGTGCATTGTGATAGACACGGGTCCACCTTTAGTCCTCAGCATAGTACTCAGCATAGCACCATTTATGAAAGAGGTTATCTTCTTCCAGTGAACACTTTTGGCCCCTTTGTCAAAGATACAGTGGCTGAGGGTGTGTGTAGTTGTGTCTGCATCTTCTAATCTGTCTTACTGCTTCTCATGTCTGGTTTTTGCCAGCATCGTACTGATTTTATCGCAATAGCTTTGTAGTATAATTTTTTTATTATATGTAGTACAGCGTCTGTAGGGTTTCACTGCACAGATTAGACTCAGATTGGACTTGTAGTGATGCTCCTGTTTCCAGCCTCCCAAGTGGGGGGATTACAGATGCATGTCACCATGTCTAGTCTCAATCACCGCTTCAGACTCAGAGGCCAAGAGTTATGTTCCCAGCATGTTGGGCTGGCCCACCCCCAGGGAACAAATCCCTTGCCTCTGTGTCTACCTACATGGGCACTTTAATTCACAGAACTATCTGGCCAGACTTTTGTAGTGTAATTTTAATTCAGGGATTATAATGCTTCCTCCTTTGCCTGTGGTGCCTAGAAATGCTTTTGCTATTTCAGGTTGTTTCTGGTTCCAAATGAATTTTAGGGATTTTTTTTTTTCTAGTTCTGTTATGTATATTAATAGTATTTTGATAAGGAATGCATTAAATTTGTACAACAGTTTTGGGAATATGGCCATTTTCACAATGTTGTCTC